>PVIA01000142.1:13286-101327 GCA_004024845.1 Tonatia bakeri | reverse complement strand
CAGGTGAAATCATACGGTATTTATCTTTCACTGCCTGGCTTATTTCGCTTAACATAATGAGGGTGTGCCGCTGGGGCTAAGACTTGCTTCCTGAGGAAGTAAGCGGTGAGAATGGACACTTGGGGAAATACAGCTGTACTCCAGCTAAGTGAGAGTAGCCAGCAGTGGAGGCTCTGAAGTAAGAGCTTGCTAGCTGTGTTGTGAACTAATTAGCAAGGGGCCAATGGCACACAGCAGTGGGCAGGAGACAATAGTAGATGAAGTCGGGTCAGTTGATGAGGTCAGAGAACTGTCTAAATAGTTCCTCAGAGCCTCCACTACTGGCTACTCTCACTTAGCTGGAGTACAGCTGTATTTCCCCAAGTGTCCATTCTCACTGCTTACTTCCTCAGGAAGCAAGTCTTAGCCCCAGCAGCACCCCCTCATTGAGACCCATTGTGAACGCTCCATGGAAACTGCAAATTTACCCAACCCTACCTTTCTCAATCCCGGTACCCTGACCTGTTTTTTTTTTTTTTTTTTTTTTTTAAGAATCTATCACCTTCTAACATGTAATTTATTTTACATTTATTGTCTTGTTTGTCACCCTTTCCCACTAGAATGTCAGCTCCATATGAGACAGTTTATCAGTTCTCAAAATATGCCTAAATCATAGCAGGTACTCAATAATACTTGATAGATAAATGTATCTGATATCTCACAAGTTTATTGTTAGCTTTTAGTCTATTCACCACCATATTAAGAAAATGTCATCCTATTTTTTAACAATACTAACCTAGATCACATTTAATATTTTATCAAACAAAAGCTCTTTTATCAAATACCTTTCATGCAATTAATAAAATAATCATTGTTTTCACTTCTGATGTTATATACATCAAGAGGTTTCCTATTTAAAGTATCTTTTCCTTCCTAAGACCAATCCTCTTTGATCATGCTAGGTTTTTATTCATGATTTGTTAGTGGTTTACTTAGAATTTTATATTGACATTCAAAACTGATATTGTGGTCAACAGTTTTAACCTCCTTGATCATTTTTGTTATAGATTTTGTTTATTTTTTCATACTATGAATTGGCAAGTTTTCTTTTTTATGCTCTGGAATGAACAATACATCAGAAAAATTACTTATTCCATAAAAGTCTGAAAGAACTCAATAAAACTATCTAGTTTTAATTTATTGTACATTTTTCCAAGATGACTCATCTATTTGGTCTTGAATCAATTAAAAAATGTGTATTTTTTCCCAAAAATTATGTTCCACTAAGATTTTCAAGTAGTTTTTAAACATTTCTTGTATATCATGTCTCATTTCTTAATTTTTTAATGTTCTTTCTCTTTATATTTTCTAAATGCTTTTCTATTTAGACATTTTGAAGAACAGCTCAAGTTTATACAATTAATTTTAATCTTGGTTGTCTTTTACAAGGGTGTACCCCTCAAAAACAATTATCTTCAGGAGGTCAGGCCCCTTGTAATACAGACTGCCCTTGCTAGGTGCCTAGGAACCCATCTGTATCAGTGTACGAGCTGGCATTGTTGTGAGAGGCTGCATTTGGTTTCAATGAATTTTTTTGAAGACTCTTTCAACACACTTACCCATTTCACAAAGGGTGATTTACAAGTGCACCTACCCATACCTTGCTCAGTATTCAGCAGTTTCTGACCAAAAACAGCATGACCCCCATGACTCACTCTCCGTTTTTCACCTCACCCCAATGACTTTTTTTTTGTTTCCCCAAAAGAAAAAAGTTTCGAACAGAAACGTTTTGCCGATGTGGAAGACGTGAAACAGAAGAAGTCAGAAGCACTAAAAGGCATCAAAATCGAGGAGTTCAAAAACTGTTTTGAGCAGTGGGAAAAAAAGTCTCCATAGTTGCACTGCATCAAATGAAGAGTGCTTTGAAGGTGACTTCAGTTTAAACATGTTAAGAATACACAATTTTTTTAACAAATAAATTGTGGGTTTTTCTAAATCCCCCCCCATACAATGTACTTTTCAATAAAATTTGAAATTATAACTTAGCATCAAAAATTATTCACTAGGTCATTCATTTTTTCTTCTTTTCCTTGGCACTCACACATTTTTTTCCCAAATTAACCAAATCTATTTCAAAGTTTTCTCCCAGCCCCCAAACAAAAGTAGGTATAGCTATTTAAAGTAAAGCAACAAACATTTTACACACACACACACACACACACACACAAAGTAAAGCAATCTGTGTTATCCATTCAGGCTGCCATTAGTGCACTAACAATACAGGTAAGTGTTTTCAGCTTCAGTAGGGATTTTAAAAATAGTTTAAGGATTCCCTGGAAGATCCGAACTCTTTTAAGCCTTTCCAAGTTTTTCCTTCTTTTGCAATTAGCCATGTGGAAGTTAAGATACTCCATTCTCTCAGAATCCTCTACCCCACTGAACTCAACACATCTTTCTGAAACTAACAAGTTTCTAAAATTCCTCCTTTTCCATTGTATTTTACAATTAAATAGTTGACATTAAATGTCATCCTGCCCTATTTAAATCTTCAAGTTCTATGACTTCATTTATTACTTAACAAAATAAAATCCGTCATGTTGTAAATAATGTAATATAGTTTCTCAATGTTAGTCCTGTACAAATGTGCTGTCTTTTCTACCTTCCTACAAATGGAGCCTAAAAAAAATATGGAGTGTTAAATTCTGATCACATTAGAAGTTATTTAACATAAAAGTAGAAAATTTTAATCAACATAAAGAGCAAATTTGTTAAAATTTAAGCTAAGTATATTTTAATTTGACTTTTCTGAAAGTAAATTAGAAAATAAACTTACATCCTCCTTTGAAAACTGTATTTTTTAAACGATATTATTTATTTATTTTTAGAAAGAGGGGAATGGAGGGAGAAAGAGTGGGAGAGAAACACTGATGTGAGACATTGAACTGCTGCTGCCTCTCATACACACCATGATCGAGGACCAAACCCATAACCCAGGCATGTGCCCTGACCAGGAATCAAACCAGCAACCTTTTGCTTTGTGAGATGACTTCGCAACCAACTGAACCACACCAGTCAAGGCTGGAAACTGAATTTTATAATCTTCTAAGAAAGTGATAATTATTTTACCAAAACTTAATGAGTGAACCATTTAAAAGAATGCTTTTTTCTTACACAGTAATAAAACAATGCTTATACTTTCAAGGTCTCTTGAATCACATGTTTAAGTATCCTCTTGGTAGTTAATGATCGTCAAGTTAGTAAACGTCCAGTTACTAAGTACAAGTATTAACAAGAATGAAGACACACACATTTGTTACTATGGGAGGGAGAGGGTGATTCTTAAAGGTTTTTATCTCATAATCAATCAGTTTTCTATAAGAAATGTCCAGCTTTTTTTCTCTTTAAAAATCTAAAGAATTTAACTGTTAAAAGTTACTAATTTTATGTGTTCAAAAATGCTTTGGAAAAAATAAATGTAAGAAAACACTGTTACCAGTCAATTAAAGAATACAAAGGATTTTCTTTATAGGAAACACTAAAGCAAATGATGACTCAAAGATGATGAAATATACACAAGACTGGGGTCCTTTACTCTGAAATCGACATCCAAATGCTGAAACTTTTTCAGTGTTGATGTTCTCAATGCAACAGTGCCATCAAGTGGTATACCATACTAATAGATTTCTGACAAAGTCAATTTTTCATATTTTCGAATATAGCAAGAGAGGTAGGGGAGATTTACATAGAGTCTCACAAAAACTCCAGCAAACTCTATTAAAAGGTGGATCAGGAAAAGTTGTTCAAGAGTCAAGTGAAGCACTCTACCTCTAGACACTATTATGTTAATATTAATTTAAAGAAAGTCTGAACATCCAACTGCTAAAATATGGTTAAGTCTACATGGCTTCAAAGTCACTAAACCAATACCAGGTTTGTCTATATTTAAAACGTGTAAAGTATAAAGAACTCTTATAAGTTAACAATAAAGAGACATCCCAACTAAACAGGAGGGACAAAGGATTTAAACAGACATTTCTCTAATGAAGACAGACAAATGGCCAATAAGCACACAAAAAGATGGCAAAATCAATAGCCATTAGGGAAATACAAACCAAAACCATACTGAGATACTACTTCACACCCATCAGGATGGCTACAAACAAAGAGACAACAAAGAGTGGCGAGGATGTGAAGAAACTGGAATCCTCAATCACAGCTGCTGGGAATGTAAAACAGTGCAGCCACTGTGAAAAACTTGGACAGTTACAAAACTGTTAAACACAGAGTTACCATAAAACACAGCAATTCCTCTCCTAGGTATATACCCAGGAGAACTGAAAACATAAAATGTACACCAAAACTTGTACAGAAATAGTCACAGCAGCATTATTCATGATAACTAACAAGTAGAAACAACCCACATGTCCATCAACTGATAAATGAATGAATGGGTAAACCAAATGTGGTATAATCTATACAATGAAATATTTTTCAGTCTTAAAATAGAAGGGAATTCTTTTTTTCTAAAGATTTTATTTATTTATTTTTAGAGAGGGAAGGGAGGGAGAAAGAGAGAGAGAAAGAGAAACATCAATATGCGGTTGCTGGGGGCCGTGGCCTGCAACCTAGGCATGTGCCCTGACTGGGAATCGAACCTGAGATGCTTTGGTTCGCAGCCCGCGCTCAATCCACTGAGCTACACCAGCCAGGGCTAAAATGGAAGGGAATTCTAATTAAGGCTACAACATGAATGAATCTTGAAAACATAAATGAAAGAAGCCTGGCAAAAAAGGCCACATATTATATGACTTCATTTATATATATATATCCATAATAGGAAAATCCATAGAGACAAAAACAGATTAGTGGTTTCCTAGGGTGGGAGGATGGACAGAGAGAGAGTGGGATTGACTATTAACAGATACGAGGTTTCTTTTAGGGGGACAAAAATATTTTAGTTTGATTGTAGGGATAGTTGCATATATTTAGAATACTGAATTGTATACTTCAAATGGGTAAACTGTATGGTATGTGAATTGTATTTCAATAAAGCTTTTTTCCCCCAAAAGGACTATAAAGAACCTTATGTGTTATCTAGCTTAGTGCTTCCTAGACCAAAATCTACATACCAGGTAAGAGAGCTAAATTCTCTACCACAGACTATTTATATTTTTACACAACACACACACACACACACACACACACACACACACAGAGACTTGGTTCATCACAGTCCTAGGCACTCAAATAACTACTAAATAATTCATTGTTTTGTCAGCACATTTTTTAGTCAACTCTAGCTGAATGAACTGGATGGAAGAAGGAGGAAATCCTAGCCACAAAAAAGGATAAAGACACTCAACAGGATTCTTGTCCTTTGGGGAGGGTGAGGAAGAGAAAATACCACACAAAGAGGGAGGCACAGCTTACTAAAAGGTCCTTCCTACAGTGACTAGGTGGGCACAGGAGGATAATGAAGCTAGGTGAGAACTGGAGCTAAAAGAAGTTGTTCCTTCTCTCCCCAAAATGTCCCAGCTTGCCCCTAAGTGAGAGGACTCACAGAGAGTAAGCTGCTACTACTCCTAATACCACCTAACTGGCTACCCAGGAGAATGTTCCAGCCTGGTAACTCCACACCCAACCCTTTTTGTTCCTTTCTTACCTCTACCCTTGAAGGCTATCAGTCTCCTCTTGTATTCATAGAATGGAAAAAGGTCTGCTGGGTATGTGGGGTATAAAGATAGGGAATGAGAAAGAGAATGAGAAGAGACTTATTATCTTTCTACTCCAGCCTCCCAGGGGAGCAACTCATACTCTTCAGGGTCAAGCCAAATCTTTGCAGGCAAGGTGGAAAGACACCTGAGGGTCAGGACAAAGATGATCTTCAAAATTAAAGGCTTTTCTGACCAATAAAAATACATGACCAAGAAACATCAACCTAGCTCAAGACTTACCGGATACGCCATTTCACAGATGTATAAACAGAGGCCTTGTTTTATCTAAACACTGAAATCTTTACAAAAAGACAAGAGAGTACTATTTACAATAGAAAAATATGCAAATTAAGGGTTTTATATAATTTGGCTGATTTGAAATGTACATAAAATATAGAAATGTCAGTAAAGAGTTAACAGTCAATGCTACTTATAAATTCCATTCTTAAACAGAATGTTCTCTACCAGCCAAACCATAATGAATATTTCTTTTACTGTTTTCAGTAAGGTAACTTACTTAATAGAGAAATAAAATTTGACTAAAAACAATTCCCTGTATTCCTGAAACAAAGTCAATAATGCTAACCCAATGTTCCATTTATCCATGTCTCAAAGTGTAGTCAAGAAACCATTACACATAAGGATTTTGCAAGAGGAAGGGTGGCTAGGATTAAAATTGAGTAAGTTGAAAAGGGGCACTGAACATCATGTTATGTAATTTTACCATCTTTTAGCTGTCAGACATTGTGCTAAGGTGCTGGAGATAAAGAAGCAAAATGGCCTGCTACCTGCAGCTTATTCTCGAAGCCAATGTCCAGGGAAAATCAAGAAAGGTTTTTGCAGTAGCTTGATGCTGTGTCTCTGGCACTTTGAACACACCATGGCCTCTCAGAAATGCTTTCTCAAGCCCTGACTGATGTGGCTTAATGGGTTGGCTGTCATCCTGCAAACCAAAAAGTTGCTGATTCCATTTCAGGCCAGGGCACATGTGGGCCAGGACCCCGGTTCCCTGTTTCTCTTACACAGCAAAGTTTCTCTCCCTTCCTCCCTCCTTGCCCCCTCTCTAAAAGTAAATAAAATCTTAGACAGACTGACAGACAGACAGAAAAGAAAGGAATGAATGCTCTCTCAACATTCCCTTTCCTCGCCTATCCCTAGTGTAGCTAATTCCTTTCTCAGAACTCAGATTAAATGCCCTAGTTCCACACAGCCTTCTCCCTACCAAGAATTAATCTATCAGTTCCACCTGGTATATACCTGAAAGCACACTGTGATTCTTCTTGGTAACTGCACTTAGACTTCTTTGTCTTCCTATCTAAACTGTAATTTGCATGAATACAAGAGCCAAACCTGTGTTGTTCACTATTGGATCTCCAGCACTAATCACAGTATACAGCAAACCCTGAATCCTGCAGTTTTCAATCTTTTTCATCTTATGAGGCACAAAAATTACTAAAAGTCATTAGTAAACCAATATATATATATATATATATATATTTTGCCAATGTGACAAAAAATAGGTATGATTTTGATTCATTCACACCAGATGGTTATTCTTGTGTTGGCTGTCATCATTTCTTTATTTGACAATCTAAGGGAGAGGAGGTCAGTACCCCTGACTAAATAGTCAGGTACTGCACATTTTAAAATTCTTGTAGCACACCAGTTGAAAATCGCTGCCTTAATGAATTAGTCAATGAATGACAAAATCATAGAAGCTAATTTAATCTTTCCTGATCACTCAGATTGATTATAAGAAACCTAAATTATTATATTTCTACATTTCAGATATATAAGACTATGTGGTCTCTTCCTCGTGGCTCCAGAATACTAATGCATTCATTTTAAGTACTTGTATCATTACCTTTTTCTCACCTCTCGAACTTCCTACTACGTTCAAGTCTATGATTTTTAGCAGATTCCAACTGCTACTAATTTGTACACATTTGCAGAGTTAAAAGCAGATAAATTTGGTTATAAAGGATATAACTAGCATAAAACCAAATAACAATATATATATTTTAGAGAACTTTTTTTGGAGGGTAAACAGGAAGTGGTGGAGTGGGATACAAAGATAAGGTGCTCTTTTATAAATAAACTACTTAAATATCATTGCATGATTTCTTTTGTTAACAAAGCATTTTATTTTTGCTAACTTTGTTTTATTCTGTTATGTAATTCCAGATGATTGTTACACATGTTTCTTCACTCAAACAGTTGAAAAGAAAACCATGAAAGTAAATATCCTAATGTGTATGGTAAAGAAGAGCATCACTTGAAAAAAAATTGGTCCAAAACTGGTCTACTGAGGAAAAAAAAATCTTGAGTTCTCACAGATTCAAGGTGCACACTTTTTTCCATTTACAGATACATGGTGGGGAAAAGTGGATTTACAGTTGTTCATATGGAAAATAACACAGTAATTAATAAATAATAATATAATTTAATATTATACTAAAATAATCTCTTTTGCATACTTAACAACTATAAATCTACTTTTGCCCCCCTGTATATGAAAGTGGAATGTGTCTCACAATTAAACCTTTAAAACTAACAACATATTTCTTTCTTAACTGCACATAAAATAATGGTACATTTCATAACTAATGGCACCTTACCTTTCATAAAATGCAATATATAATTTCTTGTAATAAAAATATTTCTTTTTGGCTTTCTCAAGATACTTAATTATCTAGTCATAATATTAGGACATTCCATCTTCCTTACCCCACTAAAATGAAAAACCAAACATTCATATAAATGATGCTAAGAGTAAATAAAAACCAATATGAAAGAAGAAAGTAGTGATTTGGTTTCACTGAGAAATGTTACCATTAAGAGATCATGGGCTCCTATCAATGAATAGATCAAATTAAAATCTTCCTTAAGGAACCTTCAGCCTTGGCTGGTATGGCTCAGCGCACTGAGCACTAGCCTGCAAACTGAAAAGCCATCCATTCGAATCTTAGGGCACACGCCTGGGTTGCGGTCCAGGTGCCCGGTTGGGGGCGTGCAAGAGGCAACTGATCATTGTTTCTACCAAACACTAATGTTTCTCTCCCTCTCTTTCTCCCTCCCTTTCCCTCTCTCTAGAAATGAATAAATAAAATCTTTTTTTTTTTAAGCAAAAAAAAGACACCTTTAGTCATGGCCAGGTGGCTCAGTTGGCTGGAGCGTTGCCCCATACACCAAAAAGGTTGCGGGCTGATCCCCAGTTGAGGTGTGCATGGGAGGCAACCAATTGATGTTTCTCTCTCACATCCATGTTTCTCTTTCTCTCTCCCCTCCTCTCTCTCTAAAATGATTAAGTACATCCTCAAGTGAGAATTTAAAAAAAAGAAGAAACCCTTAATAAAATCCCTTAGGATCTTTATATTTCGGGGAAAAGTACCTATCTTAGCTACAGTTTATGTAATCATCATAATAGTTAACAAAATTCTTTCTTTCTTTATTGTTGAATAAACAAAAATGAATCTTCTCCAGGTTCCTAGGGTGAATAATCTATAAATTGTCCTGAAATATGCAGGTGAAGTAGGGCATTTAATTTAGTGTAATTTAAAGCATTAGAATTTTCTAAAAGCAGCACAAAACTAAATATGCCTCTTGAATCCCTAGCAACACAATTGCTAACGTGACTTTCAATTCTAAACAATCATAATTACAAAATAACTTGAATTTTTTCACTTAAACACAACTGCAAGGACTAGACACACTCAGTCTAATCTTTACACAAAATAAAAACTCTCCAAAACTATTCTTAAGTTACATTTTCTCTTAAAAATAACAAGAAAGTATCAGAAGAAATATCTCCACTTATAGTTCCAACTAATGAAACAACACGGATCAATGAGAAACAAGTTCTAGAAAATATGTTAACAATAATGTATGTTGACAAGGAATATTTTTAAAGATGTAATTAAATAAAAACTTTGAACTTACAACCATCACTGCGAAGTATAAACACTAATAAATTACTCTTTAAAAAAAAAAAATACTCACCTTTGTCTGGGAACTATAAAAAGTGCCCGTACCAACTTCTTCCTATTTGCTTTTGTGTTCATGTTCATACAAAAATCCATTGCTGCCTATAAAAGAAAAAACAAATGTCTTCTTTAAAAAAATCTTTATTTAGCTACTGAAAGCAGAAACTCTGGATGCTACAATGGATTTCCACTTTTTTCTAAACATTTCAAATGGTTTTAAATACTAGTATTTTAAGCATATTCCAAACTAAAGATCAATGAGCTTTAACTCCTGTATCCTTACACATCTCAAAATATGTATTTTATAAATTTTTAAATTGCAACAAGGTATTAGACCTTCAGGTGGGTACACTGAAGGTCATTCAATATCTGGCAATATTAAATGTACAATCAATGCTCTAACCTCATTAAAGTTAAACAAATCAATGTTAATATAAAGAAAGTTTTACAGAATTATAAAGTAGCAGGAGCAAGAACAGGTGCCAAGGGCCAAGAAAATTACTAATGCTAATAAGGATAATCAAAAAGGAATAAACATGAAGTTGGTGAAAGAGACAGGCAGAGATTACTCCCAGGAACATGTAAGAGTAAGTGCCTCAACAATGATGGAAAAGTTCAGTATCAGCAATCAGATTTGGTAACTTAAAGAAATTATGTCACAGGACTATAATAAATACCCACAATTTTTATTTAGTACAGCAATCCACTGGCCTATATTTTAATAACAAAAATGTGCTAAGTATTTTCTCAACATGTCTAACATCTAATATAAGTGTAAAAAAAGGCTAGGAGAGGTATATGTTCTGAGAAGTTATTGGGAAACAACAATATAAATAATTGGCATATTTTAAATACAGGCTTTTTTTATTTCAGTATAATTGGTTTAAGAAAATAACAAGTTTTAATTTATACTTTAAAATGAATATAATTCATTTTATATTGAATTTATATTGAGTAGTTTCAGTGAACTATTACCAAATATTCTTTTAAGTTTCTCAAATATTTTCCTTCCACAGGTTCACATCATTATTTTATTATCCATCCCAATTTTTAGGTATTTTTGAGGATCAGATACAAATATAAGATTCTCAGATTTCCCTGAACTATAAAGGATTTCTACTCTTTGCTATAGATGGCGATGCATTAAAACTCCTCCCATTTTGTTAAAACTTTTGATAAATGGCACAACTGAGGATGATTAGATTCAAACCTAGAAAACCAGTTCACATTGAAAGTATTCACCAAGATTGAACATTTAGATTAGCAGAGAGAGTAAAATCAATTTAAATTTTTTCTTCTGCTTGTAAAGGAAATATAATAAAGTGGAGTTTACATTTTATAACATTAAAGCTTATTACAGTTAATTAGAACAACAAAGAGAAAAAAACTGAAAATATACTAAAATTCCTTCAAGCGATTCACTCAAAAGAGACATTAAAAAATTCAGAGCCTACTACTAAAAATCCCAAAAGTCATGTATTCAGAAAATTGGTAAAAAAAAAAAAAAAAAAACTACCTGGCTGGTGTAGCTCAGTGGATTGAGCACGGGCTGCGAACCAGGCATCGCAGGTTCGATGCAGGTTCAATTCCCAGTCAGGGCACATGCCTAGGTTGCAGGCCATGTCCCCCAGCAACCGCACACTGATGTTTCTCTCTCTCTCTCTCTCTTTCCCTTTCTCTTTCTCTCTCTCTCTCTCCCTCCCTTCCCTCTCTAAAAATAAATAAATAAAATCTTAAAATAAAAATTACTATTAAAAAAAAAAAAAAACTGGAAAAACTTCACACACATACATATATACATACACTCACACACATCCCAAAGATGAAAATAAAAAATAAAAACAACTCCTATATCAACATTTTTAAAGGATTTTTATTTACTTATTTTTAGAGAGAGGGGAAGGGAAGGAGAAGAGAGGAAGAGAAACATCAATGTGTGGTTGCCTGTTGTGTGCCCCCCCCACCACCAGACACCTGGCCCACAACTCAGGGAGGTACCCTGACTGGGACTTCAACTGGCAACCCTTAGGTTTGCAAGCCAGAGCTCGATCACTGAGCTACACCAGCCAGTGCTCATCAACATGTTTTAAAAAGAATTTTTAAATGACTAATAATGGCCTATGTTTCAACATAATTAACAAACAAAAAATAAAAAGTACTTCAGTAACTATTTCAGAACATTACCTTTTTAAATACACATGTACTTCATATAATCTAAGCAAATTTTATAAAATTAAAGAAGTCAATAAACACTTTCCTACCATAAAATAAACAAAGAGCAGTTAGGTGGAAAAAAGCCCTATAATGTTCAAAACTCTCCATAGATTAGTAGTTTATAAAGCATACCAATGCCTGGTACTGACAATAGGGTTTCAGTAAGTATGTGGAGCTAAAGAGTATAGAAGTGAGAAAAATGCCAGAATTAGTAAACCTGAGGAAAATTTAAAAGTTTAAAAAATGCTTCACAGGTACAAGGGGAGACTGCCAAAAAACTGGAATTACCTTCTTCAAAGAGGGCGGGCCCCTTGTAGTACAAGCTTCTGCCACTAGGTAAGTGTTCTAGGAAGCTATCTGTATCAGTGTTCTACTAGCTGGTATTGTTGTCAGAGGCTATGCTCAGTTTCAGTGAATTATTTTTTTGAAGACTTTCAACACATTTGCCCATTTTATGATGAGTGATTTACAAGTATACCTGCCCACAGTGGCTGAGTTTGAGCAGTTTTTGACTAAAAACTGGCATGACTCCCATGCCCTACCCTTCCTATTCATCCAGACCTCCCGTCCACCAAGCAACTTACTTTTGTTTACCTAAATTAAAAAAGTCCTCGAAGGGAAACATTTAGCTGATATGAAAGAGATGAAACAAAAAACAACAGAAGCACTAAAAGGCATCAAAATCGAGGACTTTCAAAAAACTGTTTTGAGCAGTGGGAAAAAAGGTCTTAACAGGTGCACTGCATCAAATGGAGGGCCCCCCCCCATATATTAACTCTTAGAATTAACCAGTCCTGCCCTATGGGGGCAAATGAACACAAAGGAGACATGTACACTAGCACTGTCTATCTGTCTTGGTTACAACTGCTGCTTGACAATTCAATACGAAGTTTTTTTTAAAACATGTTTCAAAACATTTTAGGCAGATTAAAGATAGTTCAACAACCACATTTTATTTTATTAAGTAAAAAATAAATTCTTCTGCCCTGGCTAGTGTAGCTCAGTGGATTGAGCGCGGGTTGCGAGCCAGGCATCGCAGGTTCGATTCCCAGTCAGGGCACATGCCTAGGTTGCAGGCCATGTCCCCCAGCAACCGCACACTGATGTTTCTCTCTCTCTCTCTCCCCCTCCCTTCCCTCTCTAAAAATAAATAAATAAAATCTTAAAAAAAAAACAAAAATAAAATAAATTCTTCTCATCAAATGCATGCAGAAATAAGCATAACCATGAATGACATTAACCACAGAAGTCACCTAAAAGAAATCTTCACTTTGTGTTATATATTGTTATATTAATTATTTAATTCAAATAACTCTTACATTTTTCCACCTATTTCCCAAATACTTTTTGCTCTTAGGCCATTCAGACCTTTGACAACATATATGGAAGAAATTCCTGTCACGAGGAAGTTGGAGTCCAAAAGGGAAGGGTGGCCCCCTATTTTTCACCTGACCCTCAAAAAATTTTACACAGAATTTAATACATGATCATTACTGGCAACAGCGCTGATACTGAGCTGGGTACTAAAGGATGCTTTCTAATAAAGACTCATAACAATACTGCATCTAATACACAAAACTGATGAGATCCTTTCAACC
Source organism: Tonatia bakeri (assembly GCA_004024845.1). Lineage (NCBI taxonomy): Eukaryota > Metazoa > Chordata > Mammalia > Chiroptera > Phyllostomidae > Tonatia > Tonatia bakeri. Next base: position 87,839 of record PVIA01000142.1, on the reverse strand, counting down.
ATCAGCTTTCATTATAGTATGCAAAATGGGGAAAGGGGGTGAAGCGGGAGTGTATCTCTCTTTCATCCTCTGTTTATCTCTAAAATGTATGAAAATTTAGCAGAGTAAAGATTCAATCATAGCCCAAACTTAGAAAAATAAGCAATTGTTTAAGAGGTGGTTTCTGCTATACACTATACAAGAAAGAAAAAAACAAGACTACTTCTAAAAACTGAAATAAATCTGTAACTACAAAGTTTTTGAAAACTACATTGAACTAATCAATGCAAAAATAAAGCAATTTGGAGTTTCAAGCCTGTCTGATTATATAAATAGTTACTGAAACACATCTAAATTATCTGAAGAGCAGCTATACAAGCCGAAAGTCAAAATATAACCTAACTTCTATAGTTCTCTATAGAGGACCTTCAAAGCATTATGGGGAGAAAAAGATAAAAGAATATGTTACACTTGACAAAAATATAGCCTTAAGGCAACAATTTTCAAGCATTGGGTTTCAAAAGCCTTTTCTCCTCTTAAAAACTGTTAAAGACCTGAAAGAACTTCATGTGTATGGCCTACATTTATCAGCATTTACTGTACTAGAAATTAAAATGGAGAAGCTTTAAACATACCAATTCACTTAAAAGATACCAATAAATCTATTACTTGTTAGCATTTTTTGGACATAACCATATTTTTCAGAATAAAAAATATTTAGTGACAGAAGAGTGGCACTCTTTCAGAAGATAGCTGGATTCTCAAAACTACTATGCATGCAATCCACTGTGATATGTCATTTTAGATGAAGTACATGAAGAAAATCCAACTTTACACACACAGCTTAGAAAAGGAGGTGCATTTTAATATCCTTTTCTGGATTTATAAATATTTTCTGATACCAAAACTTGGTAAGTGGTATTTTCTTAAGTGTTAGAAGAAATGTGGAATCTGAAACTTTATTAATTAACTTTTCATGCTGTTAGAATAAAACGTATCTTGTACTTTAAGTGGATCTTTAACATCCAGGCAAGATTTTGTTAACACTGTGTAGTGGTCACTTGGAACAATGTTTCACTGAGATATGCAGATCTTCCAAACACATACATAATATTTTAAAATTATATTATTTAATATCACCACCAATCCAATCAGAAAAGTCTCATGAATAGTCTTCTCAGAAAAGAACTGGGAAGCTGTCAAATTTATAGCAGTGGACATGAGTCTCCTAAAATACTAATTTTTGTAGAAAACTTAAATTTGTTCATTCGCAAGAAATACTTATAGTTTCCTTGAAGTGTGAGGTTCACCTTGTTCACGTTAGGAAAATGTTGGCTAAACGCCCCAGTTTGAATAAATAATCAGTTTGTTCGCCAGTTCTATCAAGTAAAAATAGTACCCTATGAAAAAAATGAGTTCAGCTCACAACTCAAACACAAGTGGTTTTCTCCAGACAGCTTTGAATCAGAAGTACTTTATGTGTGCTTCCCATTTCGCCAGATTAAAATGACATATACTCAAAGGCTAAAATGAAATAAAAGCACTAGTTTGTATGGATTCATCAAGGAGATTCTTAAGTGGAAGTGGCATTTTTTTAAATTTCAAATGTACAGGAGTGAAGGCAAGGGCTACCACTACAGTTTGCTACAGATGTATCTTGATACATGCAAAAATGTCAGCAACTTTACCCATCATCACTTTTGCAAATGTCAGAAAAACCTTAATATTAGTATGAAAAGAATTTTTACCTAATAGACCCCCTAAAGTGCCTTGGAAGACAGCAGGAATCTAGAGCATTCTTTTAAAAATTTCTGGCCTACCAAATTGTAGGGACCCTATGTGAAGAGGAGTCAAGCAAACAGGATTGTAAAGACAGTTCCACTCTCAAACTGAACATCTATAAATTGACTCCAATTTTATGTATTTATTTTGAAGAAATGGTTCATTCTATGGCTAAACAGTCCCAAACCAACAGACATTACTAATTTGAGCTACCCTACAAGGTCTATGTGCTTGAATAAAGTTATATTAAGACAATCATACCTTGTCTATCAGGTCTCGATTGACACAGTTGGGCAATTGCTGGAGGAAAGCATCTACTATGAGCTTGAGATGAGATCCAGTGCTGGCTTCTTCGTCCTCTTGTTCTAGGTTATAAGAATAAAAATACAAAATTATTAGTTATTTGAGAAATAGATAATCTAGAAAGCTTTTCTCACTCATGAAAAACTAAAACATTTTTTGGGATACTGCCCTAGAAGGTTTGGGTATCTCTAGAATCACAGCTCCAGGTCACTACTGCCTTTCAGATTTCCACAATAAAGCAGCAAACTTTTTCATTAGACACAAAATCTTAGTCATAACTTGCATGTGGTTTTACAGTAAATCTGTTATTTTTATCTGCCAAACATTCCTTCCCACAAGTCTTCAGTTAATAGCACTCACTGCTGCCATCTGAAGGAAATCGAAGGGATTCTGATAGGAAAGGGTGCTGCCAGATGACAGCATACCAGCATTCTCCTAGGTCACAAGTAAGGATGACAGAGGATCAGCTAAAGTCCTTCCATGACACTTATATACGGACAGTGGAGAAAATCACTAGCTGGTATGACCTGAGCATGCGGCAGCCACCAGCCATGCCCACCCTCCCTCATGACACGGATAAAGAGATTCTGCAGCAGGAAACAATTAAGCCAATAAAGACAAAAGTAATAATGACAGAAAATGTCCTTCCAAATAAAGAATCCTAACTAATAAAACTAACAATATTTTCCAATGTTAAATACAAAACATTACTCAATATAAAGACAGATAGAATTTTTAAAGATGAACTGATATACCAGTTGTCTGCTATCTCTCAACCATTTAGAATAACTCAAATACATTTATATTAATATTATAAAGATTATATCATAGAATTAAAATAAATTTAGAAAATGTTAGAAAGTAAAAGCGTAAGATGTATCTATTAAGATACTAAGAATTTAGATGATGGCTAAGGCTCACAATCACATAACATGAGACAGGCAATGTTCCTGTTCTCAATCGAAATCCAAAGTGATGGCTTGGAAACAAAAGGGAAACAGGAATTAATTGAGTCGAGATCTATATTCTTAGGCTAGAGTTTTGGGTAGAAAACCTAATCAAAAATTTAAATTTGGGGGAAAATACTGTTTACCTTGCTCATCAAGAAGTTTCTTTGTAAGATCTTCAGCTTCATCTGCACCCTCTAACTCCAAGCTGTCATCATTAATTTCTAGGTTCTCCAATTCAAGTTCCAAATCATCAGAATTTGATACCTCCTTATTATCCTTAAGTTCTTTTGCCTCTGCTTGAAGACAAAGAATCAGTGTCTCTAAGTTAAAAGTCGTATTAAAATCCTGCTTCAAAAAAATAGATTAAGGATTCACAAAATTTGCGTTTTCTTAGTGTACACACACACACACCTGGCAACATCTGAGTATAAATATATTTAGGTTTTATAAAATACATTATGCCCACTGAGAACCAACACCATTACTTCTTTGATTCTGTATGCCATCTGTTCACTGAAACGATGGATGGATGGATAGAGACATACATGGTATGTGGATTTGTGGTGGTGATGAGGGGGAATTAAAGTTGATTAAAGTGAAGTCAGACTAAGAAGGGCCTCAAACTCCAACAGGAGTTCAAAGTTTCTTTCTTTATATTTTATTGATTTTGCTATTACAGCTGTCTCAATTTTTCCCACTTTGTCCCCATCAAACCAGCACCCCTACTCCTTCAGGTAAGCTTCACACCACTGACCATGTCCATGGGACATGCGAATAGGTTCTCTGGCTACTCCATTTCATATACTGTACATTACATCCCCATGACTATTCTATAACTACCCATTTGTACTCCTTAATCCCCCTCAGCAGTTCCCCCTTCCCTCTCTGTCCCCTTCCCATCTGGCAACCATCAAAACACTCTCTGTATGTATGATTCTGTGTTCTTCTTGTTTGCTTAGTTTGTTTTTTAGATTCACTTCTTGATACACAATGTATTTTTTACCATTTTATTGTTCATAGTTTTGATCTTCTTTTTTGTAGGTAAATCCCTTTAACATTTCATATAATGGTTTGGTGATAATGAATGAAATCCTTTAGTTATTTCTTGTCTGAGAAGCTCTTTATCTGCCCTTTATTCCAAATGACATCTTTGCTAGGTACAACAATCTTGGCTGTAGGTCCCTGCTTTTTATGACTTTCAATATTTCTTGCCAATCCCTTTTAGCCTGCAAAGTTTCTTTTGAGAAATCAGCTGACAGTCTTATGGCAACTCCCCTGTAGGTAACTGAATGCTTTTCTCTGGCTGCTCTTAAGATTCTCTCCTTATCTTTAACCTTTGGCATTTCATTAATGATGTGTCTTGGTATGGGCCTCTTTGCATCCCTCTTGTTTGGGACTCGCTGTGCTTCCTAGACTTGCATGTCTATCTACTTTACCAAAAGAGTTTTCTTTCATTATGTTTTCAAATAGACTTCCAATTTCTGACTCTTTCTCTTCTCTTTCTGGCAATCCTATGATGCAAATGTAGAAATGCTTCAAGTTGTACCACAAGATGCTTCCACTATTCTCCTATGTTTGGATTCTTTTTTTCTTCTTGTTTTGATTGGTTGTTTTTGCTTCCTTGTATTCCCAATCATTGATTTGATTCTCGGCTTCATTTACCCTATTGTTTCCCTGTAAATTGTTCTTTATTTCAATTAGTGTAGCTTTTGTTTCTGACCAGATCCTTTTTATGCTGTGGGGTGCTAAGTTCATTGAGCATCCTTATAACCAGTGTTTTGAACTCTGCATCTGATAGATTGCTTATCTCCATTTTGTTTAGTTCCTTTTCTGGAGTTTTGATCTGTTCTTTCATTTGGGTCATGTCTCTTTCTCCTCATTTTGGCAACTTCCCTTTGTTTGTTTCTATGTATTATATAGAGCTGTTACGACTCCAACTTGGTATTGTGACCTAATGTAGTAGGCGTCATTTAGGGTTCAGTGCAGAACCTCTCCTATCACATAATCTGGGTATTTGAGGTATACCCTTAATGTAGGCTGAGTACACCCTTCTCTTATAGTTGAGCCTTGACTGCTGTTGGCAGGTCAGTGGGAGAAAATTTACCCAGGTCAGTAGCTACAATGACTGTCTATCACCACTGACCACCAGCCTCCACCCCTCATGGAGCATCAGGTGTGCGGACGCAGGATAGTAGTGCTCCAATATATATTGTCCACTGGGTACACAGCCTCTTAGGTTTCCTAGGTGGTGCAGGCCAAGGTCAGCCCCCACCTGTGTTCTGTCCAGGGCCACTCTGCCTGAGCTATAAAGCTACCTGATATGGTTGCTACTTGTGCTAGGCTTGGAGATTCCCAAGCTGTGAATCTAGGCTGGCTGCTGCTAGTGCCAGACCTGGGTCACTTAGCAAGGAATATGGGGGCTGAGGGCTCACTGAAGCCAGCTGTTCCTTGTTTGAGAGGATGTAGGAAGTCATGAAACATGAGCCAAGACCAGCCATTCATATGGATAAGCAGCCAGGGTGGGCCCATAAGTTGGCTGAGATGGAGTCTCTGGGTATTTCCAGGGCAGATCAAACAATGTTAGCCAGGTTGATGAAGTCTCAGATATGGCACCAGACTGCATGTTTTCTGCTCTATGGGGGGCAGGTTTATAAAAGGGACAATGGCCTCTGTCTTTCTGCCTGGGAGAACACTGTCCCCCAGCTTTCACCTCGATGCCAGACACTTCAGTTCCTCCCCATATGTCACTGGTGCCTTATGAGCTGCTTACCCTGGTGCTAGAGTTTAGAGGGAATGAGTCTGAGTAATCCGTGTGTGGGCTCTTTAAGAGAAACTGCCTGGGACTTCAGAAGTTTCTCCCACCAACTCAATCCCTACTGGTTTTTGAAGCCAGAAGTTACAGGGACTTATCTTCCTGGCAATGGAACCCTGGTCTGGGAGGCTAGGTATGGGGATGGGACTTCTCACTCCCAAAAGATCCCAATTTTTGTACTATCACATGTGGATGTGGGACCAGCTGTTCCACATCCCCACCCTTTCTGCCAGTCTGATGGATGTGGTTTCTTTAATTCTCTAGTTGTCAGACTTCCATTCAACTTGATTTCTGATGTTTCTGAGTGATGATTATTGAATATTTTAGTTGTAATTTTGATGTGGCTGTGCAAGGATATGAGCCATGTTTTCCTATGCTGCAATCTTAACCAAAAGTCCACCCATTTTCCAGATTTTTTCTTTTATGCAGCATGACCTTTGCTGGATCATGAGAATAACATTTAAATGTGATTACTGGCAATATACTCACCAACAATAAACACGATAAATCTGAAAGATGGGAAAGAATATATTACAGAGAGACCAAATAGGAAGATATCCTTCTAATTTAAATGTCAGGGGATAGAAGAAATTTTAAAAAATGCAACAAAACAAAGAAAATGGCCACAAACTGTTAAAAGACTAAATAAATTAGAAGAACAAAAAAGACAAAGGAACTGAACATAATTCAACAAGACTGGTATGTTGATAATTATTGCTAGGTAATAAGTAAATTCATAGTTTACTACATTAGCCTAAATTTTATGTTTGAAAATTTTAAGTAAAAAACAAAAACATTCCTGAGTTTAAGAATTTATGCTTAAAAAAAGTGATGGAGTTACAGTATAAATGACTCGAATTGTAGTATTTCTCAGCCTCACCTTCTCTTACAGTCTTCCAAATCACACAATTTCTGCACTGAAAGTAGAAATGTTTTACTGATGCTTAATACCATACTATATTTGGGAGAATCAAAACTCTAGTATGCATTGGTTCTGCTGCTTCTTAATAGAGACAGACTAATATTTTCATATTCATTCTTCCTCTTATTCAACTAAAATTTTAATTCCTATTACATGCTAAGTAGTGTTCTAAGCACCAAGAATACAACTTTAACTGTCCCAGACAAAAACCCTGCCATGTGGCACATGTATTCATTCTCCAGTGTTCCCTGATATCTGGTTATAAAAAATGAACATTTAGCCCTGGCTGGTGTAGCTCAGTGGATTGAATGCGGGCTGCAAACCAAAGCATCGCAGGTTCAATTCCCAGTCAGGACACATACCTGGGTTGCAGGCCATGGCCCCCAGCAACCGCACATTGATGTTTCTCTCTTTGTCTCTTTCTCCCTCCATTCCCTCTCTAAAGTTAAATAAATAAAATCTTAAAAAAAAATGAACATTTACTGACTAGCTACTATATATTCAGAATTATTCTAAGCTGCTAACACTCAGAAAAAGCTTAAAATGTGACCCTTGTTCTCAAGAAATGTACAATCTATCTGAAGAAATTAAACTAACAGGCACTTGGGAGTCAAATGGAGTATAGTGAGCAGAGGACTGCAAGCAGAAAACAGAACAATGTATGAAGGCCATGAGACAAGACAACTGGCTGTTGCAGAGACTGAAAAGGAGAAAAAAGTAAAACCAATGTGGTAACAGACATAGTTGGAGCAGAAGACTTTAACTGAACTATGTAGGGTCCTTGAGATAATGTTAACAAGTTCACATTATATTCCAAATAAATGTAAAGCCATTAAAAGATATTAGGTAGGAGAGTAAAATTAATCTTTTAGAATACATAGGAGGAGCGAGAGCAAACACAGGGGAGCCAGGTAGGAGGTAACATGTGTAGCCCAGATTAAGAGATGATGGTAGCTTAGATTAGAATAATAGCAGTAAAGATAAAGCACATCTAAGATACATTTAACAGGTTAGATTAACTAGACTTGATTACTAGAGTGACTACTCCTTCCTCTTCCACTGGACCCTGAGAAACACTGACAATTGGAAGAGATGGAAGAGGAAGCCAAAGATAAGCAGAAAGAAAAGTCAGTAGGGTTTAGTGCCACAGAAAAGTAGTAAACTGTTAAACTGTATGAGAGATCAAAAGAAACAAAACCTGGAAACTGCCCTAGAGATACAGCAACATACAAGTAATTGGTTCTTTGGCAAAAATAGTTTCAGGGTAGAGGTAGCACTGAAGCCAAATTGGAACGGACTAAAGAGCAAGAAAGTAAGAAAGTGAAGACTCCATGTGTAGTCAATTCTTTCAAGAGGACTCAAAAAAGAGACAGGATAATAGTGAAAAGGGGACCAGAGCCCCAGGGGGTTCTAAAGCATTCACAATTTCTGTTTTGATCTGTTTTGCTTTGTTTAGAAAGATGAGAAAATGTATACTGAGGTCAGGATTCAGTAGAGACAGAGATAGAGAGAAAGACTGATACAAAAGACATAGAAAAGGCATAATTTCTAAGGATTGCACAAGGTTTAGGAGAAACAGGGAGACAAGGTTCAGAGTAAGACGATGGACTGGCCTTTGATAGAAGGTGTAAAAGTTCACCACATCACCCAGGGAAGAAACATTCTGTAAGTACTAAGGCAGGTAGACACATAAATAAGGTGGTGCACAATGTCAAGGGAAATCTGTCTGATGGCTTCTATCTTCTCTACGAAGTCCTACATTGAGCATAATCTGCTAAGGAGGGAAGCGGAATAAAAACGTAGGGAAAAAAATGAAACTGTGTTATGGAGTGTGTACAAGTGAGATGAGGACAGAAATGCTGTCAAGTTTCCACACAGTGTCAAGGATCTGGCTAAAGTGGATGATCATGAATTTATAAAGTTATCAACCTACCTAACTGATCATCTCTAGTAGAGCTCAACAGTCTGGATACAGAAATCAGTATGGTGGATGACTAAATCCATCCAGGGTTGAACTTGACAGGCAGATATGAATAAAGGAGAGAGGGAGAAAGAATGTACAGGAGAGAGAGATACTAAATTTGCACTACACTATTCTAGAAAAGGAAGGTCCACCTCCATATATCTTGTCGAAACCCAAGCCAAGCTTCAAAGTCTGTCACAAAGGTCTATTTCTTCTACAGGTTTTATGTGATCTCCAAACATGTAAAATGCTTCCACTGTCTTAGCTGTCAGTGCTTTGTACTTTTTTTATTGACCCACTCCTATTCTACAAAGTTATAATTCTTTGAGTCCCTGCTGCTGCCCACTAATGTGGTAAGTACAAAGATACCATGCTCATATTTGTCTCCCCTATGGCACTCAGTACATTGTCTCATAAGAGAGAGTGAGACCCTAAACTCACTTCCTGAAGGAGAAACAAATATTACAACCTTGAAGTCAAACATGCATGATGATGAGGAAAAACCCAGACATAGCAGAAATCATACAATACTGAGGTGACTAATATTATTGGACCTAGTCCTCACAAGGAGGACAGGGGCCTCAACAGTATGAGAAAATGACTTTTTAAAAACTTTAACTGGCAAAACTGGGTAGTAGATATTTAAAATGAGTTTCTACATATATATATATATAAAATTCCCTTTAATTTCTGAAATACTTGAAATATTTGAATACTACTCTTCATAAAGTATAAAGTAAAATTTACCTTAACGTAAAATATCTTTAGATCAGTCAAGAGGTTTTACTATTTCAAACTACCACAAGGGCCTCTTGTAAAGCTTTCACACCATAAAATGACCCCACTACCTTTTTCACAGAAAAAGCCTAATTTTAAGGGTAATTGTATTTTAAGATTGTGAAGAAGAATGTTATTAAGAGTAAGAAACTCTTTTACTATTCCTCTAATTAGCAATCCTAACAAGCACTACCCCACCCTATTCAATATATTATGTATATGAAATAAAGGACAAAACTATTTTTTTTTAAATTTAAGTTAAAAAAACTTTGTGTTTGGGTAGTAATAATGTTGATATAGGCATATCAATTTTAACAAATGGACCACTGTGGTCAGAGATGTAGATAATGGGGGATTTTATGCCTATGTTGGGCAGGAAATACATGAGAACTCTATACTTTCCACATAATTTTGCTGTGAACCTAAAATTGCTCTAAAAAATTAGGTCTCAAAACAAAAACCACTTTGGTTCATTCAAAGGACATTATCAAGAAAATAAAAAGAAAATCTTGCCAATGGGAAACTATTTGCAAAACATGTAACTGATTAGGGTTTGGTATTCAGAATATATACAAAGTTCTTACACTAAAAAGACACTCCAATTAAAAAATGGAGGCAAGAGACTAAAATAGTTACTCTACAAAAAAGCACAGAAATGACCAACATGTACATGAAAAGATGTCCAACATCATTACTCATTAAAATAATGTAAGCAAAATCACAATGAGGTACCACTTCACTCCTAAGAATGGCTACAATAAAAAAAAACCTGGAAGATAACAAGTGTTGGCAAAGATCCTTTGTCAACTGGAGAAACTGATCCTTCATACATTGCTGGTAAGAATGTAAAATGGTTCAGCCACTGTGGAAAACAATTTGGTAGTTCCTCAAAAAGCTAAACACAGAATTACCAAATGATCCCATAATTCTTCTCCTAGTTATATACTCAACAACTTGAAAACAGGAACTCAAACAAGTATGTATCCATAGCAGCACCACTCACAATAGCCAAACTATGGAAATAGCACAGAAGTCCACCAACAGATGAATGAATGAATTGTGGTATACACACACAATGGAATATAATTCAGTCATAAAAAAGAAATGGAGTACATATAAGTGTATAATGTGGATATACCCCCCAAACATGATGTTAAGTGAAAATAAGCATAAAAGATAACATGTTGTATGATTCATTGCATGAAATATTCAAAACAAATAAATTCAAAGGCATAAAATGCAAACTGATAGATGCCAAGAGCTAGAGAAAGGGACGAATGGGAAAAAAATGTTTAATGGATACTGGAGTGACAGAATGTTTTGGATGTATTATAATATTATACATCAAAAGTATACTATTTTGTAAGTTTAATATAAACCACAAAAATTACTATCTTAATGTAACGTGAAAAGCAATTAACACAATAATTAAGAGCACAAATCATTGACAGGGCTTCAATTTTAGGTCTACCACTTACTAGCTGTGCAAGTTATTTGACCCTCAGTAGCTATTTAACCTCTTTGTGACACAATTTCCTCATCTAAAAAGTAGGGATAACAACAGTAGCTGCCTCACAGAGTTCTTATGAGGATTAAATAAATTCTTATGTATACTATATAGTGCTAAAATGACGTTTGGGGCACCAGTGATTATTAAATATAATTAATAGCTATTATTTTTCTTTATTTTTTATTAGCTATTATTTTTATTGGGTTCCGTACTTTATCAGAATACAAAAGTAACTTTTTAAAAATTATCTCTCTCCAAATCCCTGTCATCACGCCCTTACATCTTCTCTTCTCCATCTCTACAGTTTGGCAGAATTCCCTTTGGGAAACACTGTGTGACTGGCATTCACGACCTTCATCACAAACAGTCAGTGATATCTAGCCTAGAAAGAGAACTACAGGTAAACAGCATTAAAGAGCTAACAATGTCACTAACAATCAAGCTGGGGGAAACTCAGATATTATTAAGAGCTCACATGAATTCACTGTATTATAAATAAACATATTCAAATTATTTCACATTAACTTAAATGTTTTAACACTGTTGAAAGTATGTCAATTATCAACCTGTCATGAGCCATTCCATATTATTCTGTCATGAATTTAATCTAATGACTCAATGTTCATATTATAAAACTAGCAACTAAAAAATTATTTCTTACAAACACTATTTAAAAATAATTTTTATAGAACTTAAGGTAAAAATCTGTCCTCTAGAATTTACCTTTAGAATCTTCTTTGTTGCACTCTTTATTCTGACAACTTTTTTCATTATCTTTAAACAAGATGGCTGGAACAAAAGCTTTCAAATCAATAAGGTTCTCATAAAAATTCCGAGCATCTTCATCTTCCCATATACCACCTTCCAAGTCATATTCTCCAGGTTTACCAGGTGTAAATATATCAATTCCAGGCCCATGCTCTACAACAAAATAAATCACAGGGAATTAAAACTATTTGAGGTTTAGCATGCTAAAAATGACATTTTCATTTTCAATTTTATAACTAATGAATCTTGAGTGTTCAACTAACACAAGCTTCTTCAATCAACAAGTACTTTGGATTATTCACATAAACATCCTTAACATCAAATCACAAACTGTTTTAGGTAAAGTAAAATTAAACCAGGACAGACTAGAAGACAGCACAGGATAAAGATTCTTTCCTCTTCAATGTTTAATAGCAATTAATATGAGACTAAGTAGCCATATGATATATTAGGCCTACCTTCATGAAACTTAAAACCAAAATAAAAAATATGGACTTCCAGGTAAGATAGAGGTGTAGGTAGATACACTTTGCCTCCTTGTACAACCAAAAGAAGGACAACAAAAAAATTTAAAAACAAAAATAACCAGAAGTGCCAGAAAATCAAACTGTATGGAAGTCTGAAAACCAAGGAGTTAAACATTCACCCAGACCAGTAGGAGGGGTAGAGACAGGGAGCTGGGGTGGAGAGGATGCGTGGCAATGTGGTGGCTGGTGGACGGGCAGCCCCACATTTGCATGCAGATAAACTGGAAGGAACAACTGAGAAGTGACACATACCACACAACCCAGGGTTCCAGTACAAGGAAAGAAAGCCTCAGAACCTCTTACTGAAAAAACCTGTGCGAGTTGTGGTTAAGAGAGAAACTCCCAGCCTCAAAGGAGAGTTCCTTGGAGAGACCCACAGGGTCCTAGAACGTACATGAACTCACCCACCTGGGAATCAGCACCAGAAGGGCCCGATTTGTTTGTGGGTAGGAGAGGAAGTGACAGAAAATCAACTGGAGAACCAAAGAAACTGCATTGTTCCCTCTCAGACCCCTCCTGCACCTATAGCACCACAGTGCAACAAACTGGGTTGCCCCACCCTAGTGAATACCTAAAGCTCTACCCCTTACTATGTAACAGGCGCACTAAGAGAAAAATGTATGGCCCAAATGAAAGAACAGATCAAAGCTTCAGAAAAAATGTAACTAAGCAATATAGAGGTAGCCAAACTATCAGATGCTGAGTTCAAAACACTGGTAATCAGGATGCTCACAGAAATGGCTGAGTATGGTTGCAAAATAGAGGAAAAAGTGATGACTAGGAAAAGTGAAATAAAGGAAAATGTTCAGGGAACCAACAGTGAAGGGAAGAAAATTGGGACACAAAACAATGGTTTGGAGAAGGAAGAAAAAAAATATTCAACCAGAACAGAATGAAGTAGCAAGAATTTAAAAAAATGAGGAGAGGCTTAGGAACGTCCAGGACAACTTAAACGCTCCAACATCCGAATCACAGAGGTGCCAGAAGGAGAAGAGGAAGAGCAAGGAATGGAAAACTTATTTGAAAAAATAATGAAGGAGGACTTCCAGGAAGGCCAGGAAGCTCAAAGACTCCCAAAGAGGTAGACCCAAGGAAACACAAACCAAGGCACATCATAATTACATTACCCAAGATTAAAGATAAGGAGAGAATCCTAAAAGCAGCAAGAAAAAAGGAGACAGTTACCTACAAAGGAGTTCCCACAGGACTATCAGCTGATTTATCAAAAGAAACCTTGAAGGTAAGAAGGGGCTGGAAAGAAGTATTCCAAGTCATGAAAGGCAAGGACCTACATCCAAGATTGCTCTATCCAGCAAAGCTGTCATTTAGAATGGAAGGACAGATAAAGTGCTTCCCAGATAAGGTCAAGTAAAAGGAGTTCATCATCACCAAACCCTTATTATATGAAATGTTAAAGGGATTTATCTAAGTAAAAGAAGGAGACTAAAACTATATAGAGTAAAATGACAACAAACTCACAACTATCAAGAACGAAACCTAAAAAAAAAACAAAAACAAAAAACGAACTAACAACTAGAACAGGAAGAGATTCACAGAAATAGAGATCACATGGAGGGTTATCAGCAGGGAGAAGAGGGGAGATAACAGGAGAAAATGTACAGGGAATAAGAAGCATAAATGGTAGGTACAAAACAGACAGGGGGAAGTTAAGAATAGTATAGGAAATGGAGAAGCCAAAGAACTTATATGTATGACCCATGGAAATGAATTACGGTGAGGGAATGATGGTGGGAGGGGGAGTGCAAGGCAGAGGGGAATAAAGAGGAGAAAAAAATGGGACAACTGTAATAGCATAATCAATAAAATATATTTAACAAATAAAATTTTAAAAAATAAATTATATAGAAGCCTGGCCATTCCTAAAACATAGAGCTTTCCAAGTCTCCTCCTCCCCCATTAAGCTTTGTGGGTTGTTTTTTGTTTTTTGCTTTGTTTTGTTTTGTTTTACAACTCCCAACCCTCTTATATCTCAATCATCTTTCCAAGTAGAACATAAACCCTTAATTAAGAAGCATCACAGCCTGGCTGGTGTGGCTCAGTGGATTGAGCACCAGCCGGAGAACAAGAAGGTTGCAGGTTCAATTCCCAGTCAGGGTCCAGGCCTGGGTTGCAGGCTAGGTCCCCAGTTGGGGTTGTGTGAGAGGCAACTGATCAATGTTTCTCTCACACGTCTCTCCCTTTTTCCCGTCCTTCCCCTCTAACAATAAATAAATACATTTTTTTAAAAAAGTATTCCTTCATATGCATGCAAAGGGTATGTTCACTGCAGCGTTATTTACAACAGCTAATGTATGGGAGCAACCCAAGTGCCCATTAATTGATAAGTGCTTTAGCCTTAGCCAGGTAGCTCAGCTGGTTAGAGCGTCATCCTGATACACCAAGGTCACGGATTCAATCTGCAGTCAGGACACACATAAGGAGCAACCAATGAATGCCTACATGAGTGGAACAACAAATTAATGTCTCTCTTCCTCTCTCTCCTTTCCTTTCACTCTCTAAAAATCAATAAATAAAAACACAATTTAATGGTTTAAAATAGATAAGTAGATAAAAAAGTTAATGTATATATAATATAAGAGAACATTACTTGGCCATAAAAAAGAATGAAATCTTAGCATCTGTGACAGCATGGATGGACCTAGAGGGTATTATGCTAAGTAAAATAATGTCAGTCAGAGAAAGACAAATACCATGTGATTACGCCTGGATGTGAAATATAAACAAAACTGAAACAGACTCAGACACAGAGAACAGACTTGTGGGTGCCAGAGGGGAAATGAGATTGGGGGACTTGGTAAAAGAGGGAAAGGGATTAAGAAGTATTGTACTGCCCTGGCTGGTGTGGCTCAGTGGACTGAGTGCTGGCCTGTGAGCGGAAAGGCTGCCGGTTCCATTCCCAGTCAGGGCATGTGCCTGGTTTGCAGGGCAGGTCCCTGGTTTGGGGCATGCAAGAGGTAACTGATTGATATATCTCTCGTACATCGATGTTTCTCTCCCTTTCTTCCTCCCTTCCCCATTTTCAAAAAATAAATAAAAACTTTTTTTTAAGAAGTATTGTACAAATTGGTAGTTACAAAACAGTTACAGAAATGTACGGGACGAAATAGGGAAAACAGTAAAAAGTACTGAGATACCTATGTATGGTACCAGGTACATGCTGGAAATATCTAGGAGAACATTGTGTAAAGTATATACAATTGTCTAATCACTATTCTGTACACCTGAAACTAATACAAAATAATACTGAGTGTAAACTAAAGTAACTGAAAACTAAAATTAAAAATAAAAGAAGCATCCTTCTTTTTGGCATAATCCTAGATATAAGGCATACTGCTGTAACTGGTCAACTGATAAACAACTGGAAAAGGACAGAAAAGATAAATACTGCACACAGACATGGAAAACCACATATAAATTTACACAGATACACAAGTCTACCTTTATATACAACTATATATTTTCAAACTCAGAACATTAGAAGTAATTAATTTCCTACTTCATGATCATTAGACCACTCAGGAATTTATCTATTCTCACTGTGCTTCTCCCCAAACAAGAAGTTTAAGCAGGAGAATGATCACAAAGATTAAAATAACCCTAAGACAAATTAGGTTATTCACTAAAAGTTATTAAAAATAAATAAGAACAGCAGCAAAAACAAAAGCCAGTGGCTCCCTAACTCATTAATTATATGCCTTAAAACAAATACATTTAAACATAAAACACTAAACCCATATAAGGGAAATGACTGATAAGTCTACACCGTCTGTTTAATAAAAAAATAAGCAAAAGCAAAGGACAAACTAGAAGACAACACTGGCAATATTTATAGGAAAGAATTACTATCCATAATATAAAGAGTCCCTATAAATAAAGACCAAATTCCCAATAGAAAATGAATGAGGGTTCTAAACAGATGAGTAAGAGGCCATAAGAAAAGATCCTTAACCCCAGTATCAATCAGGATAATGCTAAAACAAACTTTTTATCACTTTGACCCATAAAGTTGTTTAAAAGACTGGTATCAACAAATGTTGACAAGACAGTAGGAAAGTAAGCACTCTCATATCTTAACTAGAGTACAAACTGATACATAGCACTGGGGGAGAGCAAATATCCACAGAACCCTTACATCCCATTCATGTTGGTGACTGCGACACCACAGACCCAAGCATGTGTGGTTTGGACCCACACAATGTGCAGTAGAAGGCAGTGGTAAACCACTACAGTATTTTTTTTTTAATCTTTCATTTTACCTTGAACACTAAATGAGACAGTCCAAAATGAAGTATGAGACAGTGTTGAAAGATAAGACTCCCAAGTCAGAAACCAGTCAAACAGTTACTAGGGAAGAGCATTTGTTGCTAATGATACAACTATATCAAAGCTGAAATGACATCTACTGGTTGATGTGCACAAAGGAAAAAAAAAAAAAAAAAGATGCTGCACAACATATACAATCAGAACTACGAACCAAAGAAGCATGAATCAAGGTAAACTGGAAACTGTAAACCAAGAAATGGAACATCTACAATGCAGTGCCTGGGGTTAGCGAACTAAAATGGACTGGAATGCAACATTGCCAGCTGGGCAACTACAAAGTGTTCTGCTCTGGAAATAACAAACTCAGAAGAAATGGAATGGCTTCAATACTAAGCAAGATGTAGCACAGGAAGTTAGGGGCTACAAGGCAAAGTCTGACCCAATAATATCAATCAGACTTCCAGAAAACCTGATTAAGGTAACCATCACTCAAGTCTATGTTGCAAATACATAGGCCAAAGAAGATGAAATTGAAAGCTTTTACACAAATGTCTGAGAAGAATTTGATCACACACCAAAACAAGACATGCTGACAATTATAGGTGACTGAAACATAAAAGTAGGAAATAAAGCAGAATCAAATGTCATCAGAAAATGTGGACTGGGGTAAGAAATAAAGCAGGAGACTGGCTTATAGATTTCTGTGAAACCAACAACTTTTCCATCACAAACATGCTTCTAATAACTAATAGATGACTGTATACACAGAAGTCACTTGATGGCTAATACAGAAATCAAGTGGACTGTGTAACTGAAAGCAAGAGAATGAGAAGCTGCATTTTCTCTGCCAAAACAAGACCAGGAGCAGCAGACTGCTTACTGACCACAAACTGTTAAAATCAAGTAGAGTAAAGCTGAAGAAGAGCGCTAAACAAATATATAATGTAAATAGCCTTCCTGATGAATTTAAAGTCCACATTAAAGAAAAAAGAAAAGAAAAAACAACGAATTTGCACTCTTTAACTTATCTGACCAAGAACCAGAACTGTGGACTGAAACAAAATATGGGGTCCAGCACAAATAACACCCCTATTTTTAATTACAAAATCCTAAGCATGTAATTCTCTAATATATACCATACATACCATACTCAGGCACACCATACAACACTTTAGGTAAAATGCTCAAATTAAAACTATAAATTATTACACCCATATTATTACCCTACCACCTACACTCAAGCAGGTATTACTTCTGCCAGACCCTGTATTATTAGGGAAGAATGTGAAGACAATGAAGGAAGTAAAAAGGGAGGAAAAATTGAGATGGATGACAAGAGAAACACTAAAAATTGTTAGAGACAAACAAGGGGCAAAAGTAAAAGGTGACAAGACAAAACCAGGGTTAGAATCCTGAATTCAGGTTTTCAACAATTATCACATAAAGATAAAGAGAAGGATATAGAAGAGAACAGGATATCTCTACTGGGAGATTAAAAACTAAAAAGAAAATTCAAACCTAGATTAGGAATGCTGAACAACCAACAGGGAAGCACAGTATCTGAGCACGAGAAAGTAAAGGGAGGGTAGAAATACTATACTGACAATCTATACAGAAGGGACAAAAGGATGACAGGTACCTTTGAAGATGACTACTATGAGGAAGAACCTGTTATTCTAGAAAGCTGCCCTCAAAGTACTGAGAAAAAATACATCACCAGGGCTAGATGAGATACCAAGAGAATTATTCCAAGCCACAGAGACTGAATATCCGTTAAAATCCTAACAAGAATATGTCAACAAATATGGAAAACAAAACAGCAGCCTACAGACTGGAAACCTTCGATATACAGCCCAACTGTCAAGAAAGGAGATGCCAAGGAGTAAAGTAACGACAGGATCACTACTTCACTTTCCCACATGAGTAACATAATGCGCAAAGTGATACAACGAAGACTTCTACCTTACACGGAGCAAGAAATGCCAGATATTCATGCTGGATTCAGAACAGGAAGAGGCACTGAGATCTAAGTGTGAGCACTTAGTCTATGTTGCATAAAATAAAAGAAAGCCTTTTATTGTGTTGATTATGAAAAGCTAGGGGTTACTCTGAAAGGAATAGGTGTGCCTCAGTATTGGACTGTCCTGATGTGTACCCTGTATCTTGAACAGGAAGCCACTATTATGACAGAATATGGAGACAGAATGATTTTTCTATAAGGCAATGTGCCAGACAAGGGTTCCCAGACATTTGATTTCCCTATTTGTTTAATCCGTACATAGAACACATATGAAAAACTAGGCTAGACTCAGAGGAAGGAGTGAAAACTGGGAGAATAAATAACAATAACTTAAGATATGCTTGTAACACCATCTTACTGACAAAAAGTAGTAATGATTTGAAATTACTTCTGACAAAAGTGAAAGAAACTACCAAATAGGACTGCATTTGAACATTATAAAGAAAAATCATGACTACAGAAAAAAACACAACTTGAACACAGACAATGAAGACACTGAAAATGTTAAAGAGTGTGCTTACCTTGGTTCACTTATCAATTCAAATGGAGACTGCTGCCAAGAAATCAAGCAAAGGCTGGGATTCAAAAAGGCAGCAATGGAAGAAATAGGAAAGCTCCCCAAGGGCAAAGATGTTGAGTCCTAAGAGACCAAGGCTAAGTAAGGGTCTTCCCAATTACTACGTACAGATGAGAAAGCTGGACAGTAAAGAAGGCTGACAGGAAAAAACTGACTCGTTTGAAATAGTGCTGGATGAGCGCTCTACCAATACCCTGGACTGCCAGAAAGACGAACAAGTGGGTCCTAGAGCAAATTAAGCCTGAAAATCACTGTAGGCAAAAATGACAAAATTGAAGCTGCCCTACTTTTCGGTGTATCATGAGAAAGCAGGATTCTTTGGAAAAGACGCGAGTGCTGGGAAAAATAAAAGGCAGCAGGAAAAATAAAAGGCAGCAGGAAAAAAGGAAGACCCAATATGAGGTGGATTAACTTCATAAAAAAAAGCTGTAGGCAGGAGTCTGCAGGGACTGCGCAGGGCTGGTGAGAACAGGACACTGCACATCATTCAGTCTCCAGGACTCAGAGCTAGCTCAACAGCACTTAACACACACACTATATAAATATTTCACTGTTAAGATTTTTAAGTAAATAGGAGTGCCAAATAGTTTTATAATAATTTCAAAAACAAATAAAAAGGATTAATAATTTATTAACTCTTATCTACATAACAGAAGTATATTTTATCAAGTAGTTGGTGTGACGTGTTAAGAGCCCTACTGACTTAAGATCAAAAAGGAAGTTTAAAACACCTTTGAAAGAATATGAAACACAACTCACCTCACAAAATTATAAATAATTTATATCACAAAACTGCAAGGTAAGCTTTAGTTCAAAATAACAATTTAAGACAATATATAATTCAAAACAAACATTAAAAATAAGGATAAATATAGAAATATTAGAATCCCAAAGGTCCAATCCATTTTATCACCTATTTGATAAAGTGAATCTTTCTACAACTCCAAGTATGGCTTAAGACAGGCCCCTGCTGGATATAATACAAGGTATGTTACAAAAGAACCCAAAGAAACTCATCATGATACCATGAGTTAATTATTATTAAGTTTAAAGCTTTTTCCACTCAGAAGAACATTTCAAGTTGTTTTTTATGTTTCTTATTAGGGTTTACTACTACTTCCTTTAAAATCCTTAAATTTTCAATAATACACATCTGACAATAATAAACTTCAGTACACAAGAGTACTTACTAAATCACATTATTTGTTTTTAAGGGCATCTTACCTTCTGGTGTTGGTTTGTCCTGAGGAAGATCTGGCATATTTTCATCCAAAAGGTCTGCTAAGGATTGAGAATTTGCCAGCAGCTTCTGATAAGACATAGCAAATTCCTCATACTGTTTATGTCTATCTTCACTTAGCTCCCCTTTAGAATGTAGAATACGCCTATAAACAAATGAAATAATCCAATAATCTTATCAAAATAGATGTGATTGTGTATTATTACACTGGTAATGTTCCATATATCACACAAGCATATTACCATAATATTCTCTGACAACTTATTTTTATTAATATTTTCAAGATATATCTAAAAACAAATATTTTATAATCAAATTCACCTAAGCAATTACATTTTAACACTGGTTCTTCAAAGAATAAATGATTAACAGTTATGCCTACAAATATAAAATTTAACAATATGCCACTAAATAAAAGGTATTTAGTCTTTTGTTACAGTCACACTCTGAAACATAGTTAACTGAAAATACTTAACACACACAAGTTAGTTTTCAAAAACAGGTTATAGAAGTAGCTTCAAAATTTCACAACAATTTGAATTGAGATTATCTTTTGAAAAAGCTCTTATCTTCCACATAGCCAACTCTCAATTTACTGTGCAATGGTTATTTATTCACGTAACAAATATTAACTGAACAACCCACTTAACCAAGGCCAGGCCATTTCTAGGAGCAGAGGACACAACTTTTCTTCCATTCTGCAAACAGTTCACTAATAAGCCACCCATAATTAGAAATGTAAAACTATTGAAATTTTTCAAAATGTATAAAGTAAAAGTCTTATTATATTAGTATAGATGGTTGAGATGTCTATAGCTGGATCCCATTTATTATAAAGTATTTATGTAGTACTGTAACATTAGAAATTTATAAATCTTAATGCAAAACAATATACCAGATTTCAAAAAGTCAATTATACATTGTAGATTAAGTCATTTTCAAAAGTACTATTTGTAAGTTTTTTTAATTCATTGTCATTTGAGTTTTCTGATGAACAGGGAAGAAAATGATTTAGGTTTTTTTGTCATGTTATCTAAAAGTTACAGAAAATAAAGGAGAAAAAAACATGCCTACATTATTCATTCCTGCTTATTTGAAACAATTTCTAGACTTTTGGCCTATTAGGATCTAAAATGAGAAACTGTCATTCATTTTCTTATGATTAAAATATACAACAGACTATATAATTCTATGAACAGATTAATAAAATGTCAAAAGTTTATCCATAATAATCCAGACTAAAAAACATTTCTCTAAAAACTAAAAACACTGTTAAAAGGAAATTTCTCTCTCCAAACATTTATGTCAGACTAATTTTACAGGCAAAAACAAAGTTTCTTTTGCTTTTATGAATAAATTTAAAAATTAAAACAAAATCCCAAAGCATTTAAAAATATTCAAACCATGAAAGAAATGGCTAACATTACTTTGAATGAGCTTAAATTTTCAATTAGAAAGTCATTTTGTAAGTTTTAAAAAGCCATTAAAATTAAATAAATAAAAGATTATTTGAATAAATACTCAAAAGTAGGCTACTCTAAATGTTCTATAATAATTAGGAAAAATGTTAATAAAAAATTAAGCATTTATTCTGAAGCAAGATATGTTAAAAGGGTAATAGTTTTAAGAAAATAAAAAATGCCTAATAACAATTAAGATGCAATATTATTTCAGGCAGATACTCAATCCACTGAGCCACACCAGCCAGGGCTAAGATGCAATATTATTTCAATATTTAAAAAGGAACTGGGGAAAAATCTCAAAACAACATAATCTGCAACTTTACTTCTCTAACAAATTCTAAGATTCTGGTCATCTGAATATACACCCAGTTTTAAATTATGCAATCACTGAGGGCTTACAGTAGATAAGTAGTGACTTTTCTATTTTATTAGAAAAGAAAATGAAAACTCCTTTTCCAGTATCAACTTCACTTTCAAAGATTTGCCTGGGTCTTTGCACTGGATCAATTTAAATCTATGATAGTTTCCTTTGTATGCATTTCAGTTCTTTATTAGTCCTCCTAGAACAAATTTAAAACTTTGATGGTTCAGAGATATTCCTCGCCCTCCCCCAAATCTCAATTTCATGATCAATTTTTTAACACTACTAATTAACTATTAATTTATGTTTAGATTACTATCCAGTGAGACTGGTCCCCAGGAAAAAAAGCTTAGATTTTGGTTGGTTGGTTTTCTAATTATATCTTATAGCAAGCATTTGGTAAAAGTATAGGATCCAATGAAATGGCATTAAGTTCTGTTATCCACAAAACTTATATGGTCATACCTATTTTCCTTGACCAGTAATTTATTATACATTTACTAAATATCTGACTAAGCCCACAGCATGTAGTAAGACTATAACTTCAGGCACAGAAATAAACCCATCATAGGTGCATGAACATTCAAAACCCCTAAAATCAGTTTGAGGTTCTAATGAAATAAAAATGAAACATTTTTTTAATGAATGTGCTATATATGTCAGTTTTTTATAAGTTTATGAAGCCCACAGGAAGATTTTCAGTTTGATTAAATTTTTTAGAAGATCTGCATGAGGTAACTAAACATTACACGGCACATTTGAAGAGCACCCCTTCTGTACATCAGTATAAATCTCACGAAAATTTCTTTTGTGAACTCCACGGGAATATCTCACTAGGCAAAATCAAGCTAAAGATATGATTCATCACATATTTTAATTACAATCTGTTCAAAAGCACATCCATTACAGAAAGTTGAACTGAAGCCATACTTTTGAGACTGTCATAAGTTAGAAGTCAGCAAACTTTTTCTACAAAGGACCAGATAAACATCTTAGGCTTTGCTAGCCACATCGTCTGTTGCAACTACTCAACTCTGCTGTTATAACACGAAAGCACAGGCAATTCATAAATGAATCCGTATGACTATATTCCAATAAAACTTTATTTATGGACATAAATTTGAACTTCATATAATTTTAATATTTCACAAAATACCCCTGATTTTTTTTCAACCGTTTAAAAAGGCAAAGACCTTTCTTAGCTCACTAGCTGTACAAAACAGTGATAGGCCTAATCTGGCCTATGGGCCGTAGTTTGCCAATCCCTGTCACAACTGGGATTAATTTAGTATCATTTTTAAATGTACTATAAACAAATTCATTCCCTCTCATGATATCACTTCACAACAGAAAGGTACTGGCTCCATATTAAAGATATGAAAAGTAAGCAATGAGACAATATTAATTCCAAATCACATTCATTACAATAAAAATACAGGAAATTAGACCCCCTTCACCCAATATATGACAAACATCATTGTCTGGAAGCACAACTAAGGTACATCAATCCTTCATTTCTGGAATGTTTTTATATTACTAACTTAATATTGTAAAACTGACAGAAACTATCACATAGTCTATCCTTGAATCAAGCATTATTATCTCATAAATAAGTCAGAAATGCCTCAAAAAATTCTAGTATTAAAACATTTTTGTTTTCAATTATTTCATTTTTATTATTGCTTGACTTTGTTATTTTTTATTTTACATATTATTATTTTGAAGACTCTTAAAAAATGAATCTTTAAAATAAGCTATGAAAGTTTAAGGTGGTTAGCATACAAATTTTCAAAATAATAGGAAGGCACAAAAAGAAATTCTCATCTAGAAGTCTTTCTGAAGGATTAGGCAGGCAATATATTAAAAATAAACTAACATTTATTGTATACTTACAATGAGCCTGATACTATTATTAGGTGCTTTTACACACATAAATTCAGTGCATCATTGACCTTTACCTCAGAGGTACAGTGTTCTTATCCCGTCTTACAGAAGAGAAAACAGAAGCAGAAAGATATGTGGTAACTTGCCCAAAGTCACAGAATGAGGAAATGATAGATAGACCTAGGACTTGAGCCCAAACAAGTCTGGCTTCACAGTCCACGCTTATAACTCTTGGACTATACTGCTCTCTGAATTAGAGTAAACGTATCCACTTGATACTTAATATTGAAATTGGAATGTCTCTCACATGCATACGTCGAAGGCAAGCTTTCGATATATTGAAGGTACTAGCTTTATATTCTCTTTTGAGTCCTTCTTTTCTTTGGATATGACTCGGTAATTACTGAGTGGCTATGTATTTACTAGACACTTAAAAAACAAGTACTAAAAGAAGATGAAAATAAATACTAAAGGAAGATGAAAATGAGTACTACGGAAATTGTGAGAAATACAGTTATGAAGAGGAAAGAAAGAACCTTATTCTGTCATTTGCTATCTAAGTCACACTGGGAAGCTGTTTAATCCCTAAATCTAATCTAAACACTCAAAATAGAGGTATTTCTTCCAAGGGTACTGTGATCAATTAAGATCACACATGCAATGTACTATTATCAATGTAAAATAGTATCTTCATGAGAAAAAAAAAGGCCAGAACCCACTGCTGAAAAGGCAAGAACCTCCATGCCAAGTATTATTGATATTTTGATCTTTTATTAGTCAAATTAAGAAAAAAAACTCTTGACAAGAAAACAAAAAATCTATTTTAGCTTTTGACCCTATGGAATCATGCAAAATAATACAAAACACATGGCTAAAATCCTGAAACAGTAATCATGAAGCAGACTCATTAAAAACTTCTAGGTTTTACTTTTCATCTCCTTTAGCACTGTCAAATTTTCATGAGAATAACTTAAATTTCATGAGAATTAACTTACATTTTCTTTTGGTTTCATTTTAGAATTTAGTTATGGATGTCTTATAACCCTGTGTGAAAAGATACTAAAGCATGTACTCAAACATTAAACAACTATGACAAGAGAATCATCATAGTCGATTATTAGTCAATTACGAATCAGAATCAGAGAAAATCTGCAAGGAAGTAACAGTTCTAGAGGTTACAAAATTGCTAAAGCCTCTAAGTCCAAAGCACAATGATGTAACATCTCAACAGTGCTTAAATACTACACAGTTTATCAAACAATCTACCTATAAAACATGGTACAACTTACCTGGAAGGAAAGTGAAAGGTAAAAGCAACAGTACTGAAGGTCAATGTGTTAAGTTTCAATACTAGTAAGCTAATGTCTCATGAATTTGCATTAATAAAACTCTCTAATTTCATTAACAATCAGGAGAAAGCCTACATTTACCTATATTTCTTTTTTTAATAAACCTGAAAGCAAATCACCTGCTGCTGAATTCAGTATGCAATTATGAAGGTCATAATTCACTGGTATTGAATAAACTTGCCACCATACCCACCACTTAGGGAGAAAAAAAAAGGAATTAAAACACTTCAGGATTATTCAAGCAAAACTTCTGTCCACCTGAATTCATGATTTCACTATACTGCAAGAAACAACTGTTACACAATTAACATTAAATTACATCCAATAAAAATTAAATCATTTCTTTAGTCTGGACAGGTGTGTCTCAGCTGGTTGGGCATCATCCCTCAAAGCAAAATGCCACTGGCTCGATTCCCCATCAGAGAATCTCACATTAATGTTTCTCTCCTGTCTCCTTCCTTTTCCCTTCCTCTAAAATATGTAAATGTATTTTTCTAAATCATTTCTTCAACTAATTTTTATTATATGCCCCCCGAAATATTAAGTCATATCATTTCTGAGAACAGTATCTCAAAGTACATAGCATTCCAAGTATAAAAAGCACTAAATGTAATACAAAGCAAAATCTACCAAAGTAAAGCAACTTACTCTAAATTGGCAAATATTACAGTATTTTTTTAAATATGTAAGTAACTATTAATTATAACTCCCCAGATCACTTAACCAAAATGTATTTTTAAAATAATATTCTTTTAAATACAAAAAGCATTTATAAACTCAAATTTATTAGAATTCACTGAACCCACCCTGGCTGGTACGGCTCAATGGGCTGAGCGCTGGCCTGTGAACCAAAGGGTTGCTGGTTTGATTGTGGGTTAGGGCACATGCATGGGTTGCAGGCAGGGTCCCCAGTTGGGGGCATGTAAGAAACAACCAATTGATATTTCTCTCCCTCTCTTTTCCCCTCCCTTCTTCTCTCTCTAGAAAATAAATAGAAACAGACTTCTGGTCAAAATAATGACATAGGCAGACACGGCTTGCCTCTTCGCACAACCACATCAAAATTACAACTAAAATATCAAACCACCATCGCTCAGAACCATCAGAAACCGAGTTGAATGGAAGTCTGACAACTATTAAAGAAACCACATCCATCCAGATTGGTAGGAGAGTCACAGACACTGAATGGGCTGGTCCCACATCCAAGTGTGAAACTCAGGAGGGATATCTTGGTAGTGAGGAATCCCAGTCTTACACCAGGCTCCCCAGCCCAGGGTTCCCATGCCAGGAAGGTAAGTCCCCACAATTTCTGGCTGCAAAAAGCAGTGGGGATTGAATCAGTGAAAGAAACTTCTGGAGTTCCAAGCAGTTCCTCTTTAAGAACCTGCACCCAGACTCACCCACTCAGACTCACTCTCTCTGAGCTCCAGAGCTGGGGTGGCCGTTTGAAGGGTACCAGTGGCATACTGGGAGAGGCCAAAGTATCTGGCATGAGGGCGAGCAGAGTCCACTGTCCCTTTTCTGAGCCCTCCACCCACAGAGCCATGGAGCCAGCAGGCTGGTGCCATACCTAAGACTCCATCAACCTGGTTAACACTGTTTGACCTGCCTTGGATATCCCCAGAGACCCTGCCCTAACAACACCCAAGCTGCTTTTCCATCTGAATGGCTGGTCTTGGCACATACCACACAACTTCCTAAATCCTCTCAAACAAGCAACAGCTGGCTTCAGTGTGTCCCTGGCCCTAGCACTGGCAGCAGCCAGTTTCAACTGGGAATCTACAAGCCCAGCACAAATAGCAGCCATCTCAGATTACTCTGTAGCTCCGACAGGGTGGCCTGGGGCAAAACACAGGTGGGGGGCTGGCCTTGGCCTGCACCACCAGGGAGACTTCTGGATCAGTACACCCAGGAGACAACTACAGAGCATGCTGCAGCAGAACCACCCTGCATAGCTGATCCTCCACGGAGGATGGAGGTTAGTGGTAAGTGGACATAGCCAATCCTTGCAGCTGACTGGCCTAGGTGAATTGCTCCCATTGATCTGTCATCAGCAACCAAGGATCAGCTATAGGAAGGTGTACTGAGCCCACATGAAGGGCACTCCTTGAGTACCCAGCTTGGATCACAGGGCAGACTGTGCCACTGTACTCTATAGGACACCTATGACATTAGGCCACAATACCAAGACACAGAGTCAAAGCAGTTCTACCTAACACGTAGAAACAAACACAAGGAGGGTGCCAAAATTAGGAGACAAAGAAACATGGCCCAAATGAAAGAACAAATCAAAAATCCATTAAAAGAGCTAGACAACCTGGAGATAAGCAATCTAGAAGATGCAGAGTTCAAAACACTGGTTATACAGATGCTCAAGGAACTTTTGAGAACCTCAGCAGCATAAATAAGATACAGTCAGAAATGAAGGATACACTAATTGAAATAAAGAACAACTCAGAGGGAAACAACAGTAGAGAGGATGAAGCTGCAAATCAAATCAATGAACGTAAGGAAGAAAAAAAATAAGCAATCAGAACAAGAAGAAAAAAGAATCTAAATAAACGAGGATAAGCTAAGGAGCCCCTGGGACAACTTCAAATGTACCAACATTCACATCATGGGGATGGCTTAAGGAGAAGAGAAAGAGCAAAAAATTAGAAATCTGTTTGAAAAAATAATGGGAAAAAAAAAGCTTCCCTGATTTGGTAAAGGACATAGACATGCAAGTCCAGGAAGCACAGAGAGTCCCAAACAAGAGTGATGCAAAGAGGCCCATACCAAGACACATCATTAATGAAATGCCAAAGGTTAAAGATAAGGAGAGAATCTTAAGAGCAGCCAGAGAAAAGCATTCAGTTACCTACAGGGGAGTTGCCATAAGACTGTCAGCTGATTTCTCAAAAGAAACTTTGCAGGCTACAAGGGATTGGTAAGAAATATCGAAAGTCATAAAAAGCAGGGACCTACAGCCAAGATTGCTCTACCTAGCTAAGATGTTATTCAGTATTGAAGAGCAGATATGAGCTTCCCAGATAAGAAATAACGAAAGGAATTGGTTCATCATCACCAAACCATTATTATATGAAATGTTAAAGGGATTTACATAAGAAAAAGATCAAAACTATGAACAATAAAATGGCAAAAATACAGTACCTGTCAAGAAGTGAATCTAAAAAACAAATCTAAGAGAATCTAAGCAAACAAGAACAGAGACAGAATCATGGATACAGAGAATGTTTTGATAGTTACTAAATGGGAGGGGTGGGGGAGAATGGATGAAGAGGTGAAGGGATTAAGAAGTACAAATAGTAGTTACAGAATATCCGTGGAGATGTAAAGTAATGTATAGGAAACGGAGTAGCCAAAGAACTTATATGCATGACCCATGGGCATGAACACTGTGGGGAGATTGCCTGAGGGAATGGGTGGTGCTGGGTGGAGGGGAACTAAAGGGGGAAAATCAGGACAACTATAGCAGCATAATCAATAAAATGTAATTAAAAAATAAATAAAAACATTAAAAAAAAGAATTCACCTCACTCTAGGGTCAGTTGTACTGCTTGCTAATATCTAAAACCCTCAGGGACTTAGAAACAGAACTAGCTATTAATACCCATGGTATCAGGCCATATGACATGGGAAAAGGACAGTTGAGACCCACTAAGTCTCATTCAGTCACCATACTGGCTTTCATTCATGCATATAGTATCTTTAAGAAAACACCAAAGATGTTATTACTCTATTTTTCAAACTGGTTGAGTGAACTTTTAAGTACAGACTTTACTGAGTACAGACTAAGACTTCACAACCTCTAAGAATGGTGCCATTTCCCAAGCTAATTAAAATGACAAAGAGTATCTGGGATTTACAGACTGAAAATAGTGTATTTGATGTTTTCTTAAACCATCATTATCAAGACAGTGAATAAAGACTTAAAGTAATTTACCTATATGAATCTTAAATATCCACTTAAAGATTTCTAGCATTTTCATGCCTAACAGAAATGGCACTAGAAAAAAACTATTCCCATAATTTATTCCCACGATACAGAAAAACCTCAGAACACCTATTGGATGATTAGGAGGGAGAAAATGTTCATTTTAACAGTACACTGTAACATGTTCTCTTAGAAGGAGACTAACATTAGGCCAAGTGGGGACTGTGCACTAATCCATTCCTTGTGCCTTCTTTGTTCAGTAAGGTATTTAAATCACATCCCCCGAATTATTACATCTAAGTGGATAGTCTCCCATGACAAAATGACTGCTACAATGCTAGCAGCATTTTACACTAGCTAAATAACCTCCTCTAATAATCACAAGTTAATAGTTCTTATTTAGATGAGTAAAAATTTCTAGAGAAAGGCCACAAAGCTGTGTTTTTAACACTATATCATCCTGTTCAGTATTTTCATGGTGACCTGAATGAGAAAAGAGGTCTGCTCATCAAGCTCAAAGTGACCCAGTGGATAAGTACAATCAATGTCCGTATAATCAATGTTCAAAATGACCATTAGGTTAAAGTGTCAAAAGCATCTAAAGTTTACAAGCGGTAAGTCTATAATTAGACTTAAAAAATTATTTCACTAGGTTAAAGTGGAGAACTGGCTTGGCAACAGTTCATTTGAGAAACTAGGCTTTAGGTGTATATAATCCTAACAAAAAATCAGAAGAATACAGCAGCAATAAAAACTAATGGAATTTTAGGTCCCGGGCAGAAAAGAATACATCCAAAACAAATGTTCTAAGAACAGTTAAATGTCTGGAAATCATGGTGCAAACTGAAAGAAGCAAAGGTATTTTATTTGAAGATGAAAGGGAACCATCTGATAAGTCTGCAAATGCAGGCTTCCAATTGTTCGTATGGAAAATAACACAACAACTAATAAATACTAATAAAATAAACTGTGTTTACAACTGTAACCCTACTTTTGCCACACCTGTATTTGAGACAGTATCATGAGCAATGTCTGAATGAAAAGCCAGTGCTTCTCAAATTTGTATGTGGTAAAGGAATAATTTCTTTCCAGTAATTATAGTCATTTTTATAAAAGACAGTAACACTATCAAGACAGTAGAAATTGCTATAAAAATATCTAAATGTTTAGTCTTAGTTTCTATACTTCATTCATTGTGAACAAGTAAACAGGTCATGACCCCTCACTTTGAGTAACTTTATTCCATCCTGACTAGAAAAAAGAAGTAAATTAAAGGGAACCATCTTATGGGCAGTTAAATTTCAGCTTGAATTCCTAGCAAATACATGTGTCCAACACTGAAATGGCTCAATTTCCTTTGAGAATTTTTTAGAGAAAGAATTCATCTGTCAGATAACCTATAAAATGGATTCCTACACTGGAAGGATGATTAGATTAAATCACTGTATTAGAATCTCTCTAGACCCTACACTTCTGAGACTAATCAAAAGCAAACTCATACAATACAAAACCCTTCAAGTAGCCAATAAAAAGTATCAAAGCATACTTACAAAATCAATTGTACGGTATGAAGTAAAACATGTGAAAAGGAAAAAGACATGAAAGACAAAATACTATGTAAATCAATGATTAAGAAACCTTAAATATGTGAGAACTATTAATAGAGGACCACTGTTTTCCTTTTTAACTCATTACTGACCATGTAAATATTGCCTCTTCAAAGTTTAAAACAGCTCTCATTACTCAAAGCACAAAACAAAGGTGCTTTGGTTTTTTTAAAGATACATTGGGGAACACCACTGCCATCTTAAATTCTCACTTTTGAATGACCCTCAGCCACCAAAGTTTAGCCACATAGCCTCTGCACCTACCTTGACCCTGACCTAACCATACTACTATTACAGTCTTCTCTTCTGGTTAAATCAATCACCTTCTAGTGGTAACTACTTAAACCAGTCACTCTTTCCCAATTGCAGTCTTATGGAAATAGAAAGTGTACTACCCCACATTAATTCCTGATCAACAGTTGTTTCAGACTTTCAAACAAAAACTTTAAGTATTTGCAAAGTATTCAGGCAAAAGCGATTGCTGTTGCCTACTTTCTGTAACCCCTCAGCCCTCCTCCAAATCCACACTCCATAAAAGCTGACCTAATAATATCAACTACTATTATCAACATCCAGTTTGTTGAGGCTTCTTATGTATAGATCCTACACAGTAGTCTACAGTATCTTGTTAACAACAAAGGTGGTACCTAAATTAGGTGTCTTCACTAATTACCACATGCACACACATCATTTCTCTAGAATTTTAAATGAATATCCCCAGGAGAGACTCCTATAAATGCACTTCACATAGTTGCATTTAAATTTTTTTTCACAGCTAATTTGGTGCACAATTTTCCAAGTTTCTGATCTAAAATACCAATAATGAATAACACGTTTTTTAAAAAAGAGCAAATATTAAGTGACATAAATATATTAAAATACAAAACAATGAAAAGCAAACCTGTTATATAGAAGAAACAGTGAAACACAGAGAAAAGAATAGCAGATAAAGTGACAGAAAAAGAAAATTTGTCCCTCAACATTGAGGATAATTCACAGGAAGAAAACAAATCCAAAGTAAAAATTATCATATATTTGCCAGATTTCTTTTAAAAATCACACTCAGTATCTATGATAGACTCACATTTAAACATGAGTACTTAGACTGTTACACTTTGAAATTTTCCTGGAATGTTAAGAAATCACCTGTAATGAGCCCTTTTCCACAAGTTCGTTCAGTGGCATGAAG
The DNA here is from genome assembly GCA_004024845.1 of Tonatia bakeri. Lineage (NCBI taxonomy): Eukaryota > Metazoa > Chordata > Mammalia > Chiroptera > Phyllostomidae > Tonatia > Tonatia bakeri. The sequence goes on along the minus strand of PVIA01000142.1, from coordinate 55,635 downwards.
ACTTTAAACATTTTTAAGTATGAGCTCCAAAATAAATTCTCAATTCTGAGAAACATTTGAAAATCACCTGTTTTGTCTCTCAGTATTCTGTAGCTCCCTGTGGTCCCTTTTCAGGTGTTTGGTCAAAGATGTAAAGTATTCTTTTAAAAGATTCTGGAAAGGTTGTTGTTTCTCTGGACTAATTATCTCACTAGGAGGGAAAGTCAAATTAAACTTCTCTGCAGCACTCTTTACCTTCCTTGGTACAAGTCCAGCAATATCATCTCCACAATGTCGACAAAAACTAATCACCACAGAAACATGAGTATGTGATTCCCGATCAGCATTAATAATATTTTTTAGCTGTTCATAAATTAAAGAAAGACCTTCCTTGTCAGTGAAAATCCCAACTATTGTCAATTCTGCAATGAAACGCAAATCAGTTCTTAACTTGGTGATGTTAGGTGTTTTCTCTTCTTTCCTTGCTTCAAAATGTTTTTTCCAAACCTGCAGAAGTGACGGAGCAAAGTCGACATAGCGCTGGTGAAACAGAGAACATAAGTGCACAGCACAATTCACATCAGATATTTTTAGCTTTGCTTCCACAATAGAAGCTACAGCTTCTGCAATGTATTTGCTTAAATTTAGGCCATTAAAATCATGGGACAAGGAGTCTCTCTGTTGTTCCGTAATAGTTTTTAGTTTCTTGACAAAAGCGGTATTTTTCTTCAAACTTGAGTCTAGTCGACTAAAGAAATTTTCCTCTGGTCGGTTGTCAGGAGCATTTTGGTTCTTGCTACGAAGTTCCTTCCTTAATTGATGTCGTTCCCAAGCTTCCTGATGAAGCTGAAGAGATTCTTCTTTTTCTCTATGTAAAAAAAAAATAAGTAAATATAATACCCTATTTACTTTGAAGCATCATTGCCAAATCCCGTAAGAGTGAAAGCCAATGAAAAAGTACTCATATAAGCACTAGAATCCAATAAGAACAAAAGATGCAAAAGGCCACCTCACCATTTTTAAAGACATTTTATTAATGACTTGAGATGTTAAGAACCCACTATACTGATAATATAACATATGGTAAAGCAGAGGTGTTTAAATAACTAAATGAATACAGCACTTTTGTCTTATCTCAATAAAGGTGAAAAAATAAACAGATAAAACACATGATGCTTAATATGAAAAATATAAATATGCTTGGGAAGGATACAAAACCTAAAACAGATAAAACAATTGGGAATACAGGAAAAAATCGTCCCCAAAGCATACTTTGGCTAAAGAATAAACATTATAAAAGAATACACTAAAAACGGTTTGAGAAGTACCATTTTTCCATACTTAAGGATTAACCAAACTTTTTATAAAGTCCCTTGCTACAGCCCTGGCCAGATAACTCAGCTGACTGGAGTGTCCACCCTTACACCAACAAAAGGCAGTGGGTTCAATTCTCAGTCAGGGCACATACCTAGGCTGTGGGTTTGATCCCGGTCAGGGTACCTTCTGGGGCAACTGATTCCCCACTGATGTTTCTCTCTCTCTCTCTCTTTTTTTCTTTCTCTTTCTCTCTCTTTCTTTCTCCTTCTCTCTACCTCCCTCCTCCCCACTCACTTCCTCTCTCTCTAAAATCAATAAATATACCCTCAGGTGAGGATTTAAACAAAAAGTAACTTGCTACATTTGGGTATCAAAATTCAAGTATAATTTTAAAAGTCTGGAAAGGAACCAGAAGAGAACTGACTGTAGAATAAAAGCCATTTAATAAAAGCGCTTTAATAAAAGGTTAACAAACACAGTTTATCCTAAAAGAGTTAAAAAAAATTTACCTATATTTCTACTAAAAAGATGAAACATGTTTAAATTGCAGATGTAGTCAAACAAGTTGGGCAGGAGTGGGAGAGTGAGAACAATCTGACTCTGAGGTTTCTAAGATACCAAAATAGGTAACTTCAAAATAGGTATTTCTTAAAAAGTAGATTTTCATGCCCTGACCAGTGTGGCTCACTTGGTTGGACATTGTGCCACAAAGCAAAAGGTCACTGGTTCAATTCCTGGTTAAGACATGTGTAGGAAGCAACCAATCTATGTTCCTCTCCCTTTCTTTCTCCCCCTTTCCCCTCTCTCTAGGAATGCATAAATAAAACCTTTTTTTTTTTTAAGCAGATTTTCATCTTTCTGAGATAACCTTCCCTGAGTTACCCTACAATTCTAATCCCCCTCCCACTACAAACACAGTATGTTAACAGGGAGTCGCATTCATCACTGGGAAGAGGAACACATGAGTATCTCTTGGAAGTCTCCCAGACACACACATAAACAGGATTAATAGTGAGTACACTTTAAGAAACTCTAACCTGAGCAGGAGTGCATTATATAGATGCATTAAGTAACTCGATTTTCATCTGTATTTAAAATACTTTAAGATTTATAATGAAATATGTACAGGCAAAATAATGTGGTGCCTTAAAATACTCCAGGGAGAAAAAAAAATGCATAATTGCTGATGCTGCATAGATTCAGGGGGAGAGGGGAGTGGCATTATTCCATTCTATTTTTTGCATATATTTGAAGTTTTCCCCTCAAAAGTTTGGTTTTTGGTTGTTGTTTTAACCTCTTTGTATTGGATGGGAGAGTAAGCAAAAAGTTACACTGAAACTGAACAGCTTTGTGCTTTACCAAAAAAAGTAAAATATAAAGTAAATAAGAAACTGTCAAGAATCATGGCTCTAAATATTCTAAAACTAGAATACATATCTATTGCATCCTAGACTTAAGGCTCCAGTTTCTCATTAAAAATGGAAGTACTGGCCCTGGCTGGTGTGGCTCAGTGGATTGGGTGCCAGCCTGCGAACAGGAAGGTCACTGGTTTGATTCCCGGTCAGGGCACATGCCTGGGTTGCGGGCCAGGTCCCCAGTTGGGGGCGAGTGTCAGGCAATCACACACTGATGCTTCTCTTCCTCTCTTCCTTCCTCCCCCTCACTCTAAACATAATAAAATATTTTTTAAAAAATGGAAGTACTGGACTAAAGAACTTCTGTAAGAAAGTAGAGGCTAAGCTATTCTAGAGATCCATAACAATTCATGTTTGCAAAAAGCTTTTTAAAATTACATATGTAAAGAGCTCCTGCTATTCAACAGCTGTCATTTATGCTACATCCTAGTAATCTTCCCATGAGAACTACACCTTGTTTTTCACCATTTACTATATTACTTGTATAGATTTAAAAGGTTAAATAAATTTAGATAAAGAATAGCATTATAGAATTGAACTTAACGACAGATGTTTTAAAGTCAGCTCAACTTAGGTTCAAATCCCTGCACTCCACTGCTTACTGTGACCTCAGGCAAGTTTTTTAACCTCTTTAAATTTTATTAATCTGTAAAATAAGGATCATAAAACTTCATTAGGACTGCCTTACAGGTATGTACACATACTGATACACCTCCTAGTTAATGCCTGGCACATAGTAAGAACACACTAGCAGCCAGGAAAAACTAAAAATTTTCAACTTAAAAGGTGGAGTATTATAGCACTAAAAAAAGTTTTAGAAAAACAAATTAATCCAGGTTACCCTACAGTTCAAGAAATATTTATTAAAGATTACTATTATTTAATTGGAAGAATTAAAGCACTGCTGTTAAGCATGTCTCTAGTCAGTGAAACAGAACATATAAGATATTCCCAACTCTTAAGGAACTGTACCCCAAAAATTTTACTTCAAATAATCATTTATCTAAAACATTTCTACCTTCCCATTTCTCACATCAATCGTTAAAGTAAATGTTCTTACTTCAGCTGGGCAGCTTCTTCCTCTTGTTGTCGTTTTGCCTGTTCTTCTTGCTTCTTTCTCTCTTCCTCTTCATGTTTCTTTTTCTCTTCTTCCTCTTTTTTCTTTAATTCCTCTTCTGCCTTCACCTTTTCTTCTTCTTTTTTCTTGCGGTCCTTGTCTTCCTTTTTTCTCTTATCTTCTTCCAGTTTCTTCTTTTTATCTTCAGGGACCTTAATAACTTCCTTCTTGGCAGGGAGTTTGATCTCCTCTTTTGGTTTCTCCCTGTTGCTCACTGGACGCCTTTCACCACAGTCTTTCTCCTTGTTGTTTAGCAAAGATTCTTTTTCTTCCATACTTGCTGGCTTTTTACGCTCAGCTGGCATTATGTTACCCAGGACAATCTGTAAGAGTAAAGGAATGTCAGTATTGTAGATGCAGTGACTTTTTAAAATAATGACACTATATTTTTTAAAAAGAATGTATTAATGCAACCAGTCAATTGTGAGATTAAATAAATGCATGCAAAATGAATACTATTTCTGTGATAATTTATTGGTCACTTTCCACATTTTATAATTATTACGCCTAAGTACTTTATTAACAAAGAAGTCAAACATTCCATATACTCATCACCCGAATTCAACCATTATCAACTGCAAAACAACCTATCACTTAATCATTAATAATCCAGTATATATCAGACATTTTGAATCAGTATTAACCGCAACATTTCACATCCATTGAGAGACACTAGTGACACTCTTTCATACAATATTCAATAGTATTTAAGTTGGAGCATTGAGGAGATTTTCCACCTATAAATCAACTGACAAAATAGACAACAGAAAACTCAAATGTTATCTCATTCTTCTAACCTTCCCAAATTTTCAAATACAGAAACTGTCACTACCTCAAATTATACTAAACCTTTAATCTCTTCTTTTGAATTAGTCAAAATGAATGTATAAACAAACACTATTACAAAAATCTGTACATTCTTTACCTGCCAATACCATAGCCATCAACCAAGTTTCTCAGTCTCAGCACTACTAACATTTTCGGCAAGTAATTCTTTGTTTTACAGTTTTCTTGGTTAGAGAGGAGGGTTAGGGTAGTTAATGCCATCGTGTGCACTATACCAAGTTCAGCAGCATCCCTGCATTCTATGCAGTAGACGCCAGTAGTATCTTCCTAGTTTTGACAAGCAAAAATTACTCCAAGTATTTCCAAATATCCTGTGAGGGCAAAATCGCCACCAGTCAAAAACCACTGCACTAACCACATGTGGCTACTGACATGTAAATTAATTACAAAATAAACAAACTGAAATTCAGTTCTTCCTAGTCACCATCCATAGTTCCAAGTTATCAACTCCACATGTGGCTAGTGGGTACCAAATCAGACATTTACAGATATAGAGCATTTCATCACCACACAAAGTTTTAATGGACAGCACTGGTCCATAGTACAGGCTTTATACAATTCGCTGGAAATAAACGCTGGCACAAAAAAAAATGTATTTCCCTGCAAAATTCAGAATTTTTTCATTTCTAAAAATAAATGTCTCTACTGGTGTCTTAATATTGTCCTGATTAGTGTGGCTCAGTTGATTAGGCATTGTCCCACAAAACGAAAGGTCAGCAATTGATGTTTCTCTCTCACATGGATGTTTTTCTCTCTCTCTCCCTTCCTTCCCCTCTCTCTGCAAATAAATAAAATCTTTAAAAGAAAACAGAAATAAAAAGAACTAGTGTCTTAATATTAATATATTTTTTATGGACAATGCCCCATGTTTTAACTCTTAAGTCATGTGCAATTTGTATGAGAAAACCCCAACATTTTCTATTTAACTTGTTTTTTATTAAAAACTAAAGACATACACAGTATTCTTAAATATTTTCAGACATAGGTTTTAAATTACAGCAATAAAAACTAGGTTAGCAAACAAAACATCTGGGACAATAAATATTGTATTACTTATTAACACACAAAGCATTTATTTCAGCACTCTAATAAAATGTTATCACAGAAAGACAACCTAGGACAGTAGAAGCACTTTAATTGTTTTTAAAGACTTTATTTATTTTTAGAGAGAAGGAAGGGAGGAAGAGGGAGAGAAACAGATGTGTGAGAGATACATCAATTGGTTGCCTCTCACACCCCCCCAAGTGGGGACCCTGCCTACAACCCACGCATGTGTCCTGACTGGGAATCGAACAAGCAACACTTTATTTAGTTCTCAGGCTGGCACTCAATTCACTGAGCCACACCAGCCAGGGCAAAGCACTTTAATTTTTGAAGGAACTTGTCAGTCTGTACCTTTTCTGTCACCTCTTCCTTCCCTTTTTATTTTACTCTATTTTCCTCCCCTGGAACATGTGTTTTGACAATGACACCCAAAACACAAAACCAAACAAAAAAAGGCTGTTAATCCTAGTTAAGCAATTATTGAATATGAAAGAGAATAACTACTTATTTATGAAGCAAGACAGTGTTAACATTTACATTATTTGGGAAGTCTAGTTATCAGTTCTTATGCTGGTTCAATTAAATACCCACATTTAATGTGAAAGTATCATACCCTAAAGCAAGCAAACTTTCAAGAAAGGATAATACAGCTACCACTCACTATTCCGTATTAAACATATACTTTATCTCACTTAATACTAAAATCTTTATGCGGTAGGTATTATTTTCCCTATTTTATAAATACGTAAACTGATACTTGACCAAGTAATCTGACCCAGGCCTCCACAGCTGGTGACAGAGATGGAATCTGATAAACCCATATTCTTAACCAAAGTTATTATGAACCTTGAGAGTACCAAATGATAGGATGGAAGCCTTCATCATAGATACTAAGACAAATCACAAAATTATGTATCTCAGAATACAAAGAGCCCCTGACCATGGCTAAGCAGTTTTTATGTCATGTTTTTAAATTTTGGAAAATCTAGCTAAAACGTTTGGGGAAAAGACAAGTCTTAAGGTGCCGATACAATTCCATTTAGTGATATTTGTCATTATGTGCAAAAAAAATGTTCATATAGAATTAGTATTTTGATATTAAGCATTAAGATACAGTTCTCAGACAAATGGCATCTAAATTTACAATTAATGTCTCATTTTTTTAAGATAAAGTTAGATATTAACTTCTGTTAAAACATTAAGAAATTCACTTGAAACCTTATGACTTCATAAAGGATCATCATTTATTAGCTCAACAGAGTCTCCCAAACATTTGTGACTCTGTACAGTCTTCATGTATGTAATAAATTTTTAAGTGCCTACTCATATCAAACTGTAGCAGGCACTCATGAATAAGATTGTGTTCTACAGCATAATAAAAGATTCTAAATAAGACCCTTAAGTCTTGGTAGTGGAATCGTGTTTGCATCATTTCATCCTCATACAACAAACATATACCAAATAAACTTGGAACTAAATTTCAGTGCACAAAAAAAAAAAAAAAGAAAAGAGAAGAAAAAAATGTAAAGGTTCATGTGAAAGTGGTAATGCAGAATGTAAAAAAATAATATGGACTCTGAAGTCAGAAAAACTTCAAGTTTGCATCCCAACTCTGCAACCTGGAAACTAGGCAATAGCAATTCTGAGTCTATTGATAAAATGGAGATGATGTTACCTTTCTCACCAAGTTCTTAAACTTCTATCATAGCAGCTAGCATAAGGGGGGCATTTAATAAATGTTTATTTTCTTTCACACAGAACACTGAAAAGTTCATCATACAGAACTACTAGATTTTCACCTACTTCACTTTTCAATTTTTACATTGAGGTGGCAACAGAACACTAACATATCCAAGATTACACAAGCTTAATGACTGGGTCAAGACTCAACTATCCAGTGCTCTTTTGCACTATATACCCTGACTCTAAGATTTAAAAAGCCGAATAAAAATACACGAACAACATAATGCAGATCGGTATGCATTCATATTGTCAATTTAAAAATTTAAACTGAGCATTACACTTAGTGAATGCTAAACTTCTTTTAAATTACTTTAACAAATCCATGCTTCAATAAAGAGCCAAATATTTTATCTCAAGTATTTCAAGTTTTTAAAGTAAAAACTAGACCTTTAAATAGATTCTACCTCAAAATAATACAGATGACAGTATTGATCTTCAGTTAGAATATAATTAGCTCTTACAAATTACTGAGTACAATTACATTCACATGGCCCTTAAAAAGAAGCCACGTTTTAAAACCACCTTCTTAGCCTCCAAAACAGTGTTTTACTAGTAAAACAGGTACCAACAGAATGTACTGGGGAGAGTGCACAGAAAGGGGTGTTTCCCTTTTAAAAATACTCTTTTGCAAACTACCATATGGACTCTGTATGAAATCACAATTAGACTCCTCTGAAAATACTCCAGAGTAAGAGAATGCTGTTTACCTTTTAATTCTGTGATAGTCAAATGTTCTAAGGGCAGACAACACAGAAGCATTATTTACCAGTCTCTGAATGTAAAGAACATCCTTAGTATAAACGACTCACTGAAAGTTTTTACAAGTTTCACCACAGTTCAAAAATGGTTCTCTTCATGAGCTGTTTTAATTTTTATAAACACCTAAAAACTATGATAAATGAAAAGGGTGAGCACTAGTTTCACTTTAGTCTGATGCATCACTACGTACAAGTCCAAAAACAAAAAAGAGAGCTTAAGGTCCGGTCCAGTGTAACCCCAAGCCTGCGAGCTGACTCTGCTTGGCCAACCTGGAGACCAAATAATCCTGTGATCATCTATCTCCTTAGTTCAACAGTACTAACAAAAGTACTAGGAGCCTTGGGATGAAGACAAAGTGAAGAATCACCAGCCCATGAAACTAAAATGAAGTAAGACAATCTATGCCCGCCATCCCCAAATACACCAAAACCCCTTCCCTTAATCACGCATCTCCCAGAAACCCCTGCTTTCGCCCACATACCTATACCTAATACGCTTCCCTGCCACAACTTCCCTTCCTACCGGTAACCACGGTCACCTTCGACGACCATCCTTGCCCCAACCCTAACTTCGCACCCCATACTCCCACTACCGAAGACGGAGACTCTGGCTAGTCTCCCTACTCCACATCCTCCCACACAACCACCCTCCCCACTTCCTCGCCCTCGCTTCCCTCCAGTCCCAGAGAGCTCTCCCCAACCTCCTCTCACTCTACTCCACACCCCCAAACACCTTCACCCCGACACAGCAGGCTCCCCGCCTCCAGCGGCGAGGCCCAGTCCCGACATGTGGGGCAGTCGCCCCTCATGCCTTCGCCGGACCAGGGGCTCCCGCGTTGGTGGGAGCCTTCGAGAAAGGAGTCTGAGGAGAACGAAGCTGGACCCTGCGGTCCGTCTCCTGCTTTCCGCCCCCGGAGCGCTGGGGTGAGGAGTCGCCTTTTGGGTCCCCCAGGGATTAGGAGTCCAGGCCGGTGCCCCCGAGCCCCGCTTCTTCCCGGTCGTTGGAGCGGAGGAGAAGGAGGTTCTCCAGGACTCACCTCGAGCCTGTTGTCAACATTAGCTCCGGGTTTCCCAGCACCAACTCCAGCTCTCGGGCTCTCCCCTCCCCTCCCCCCACCTATCTCCCAGCCGTAGGCCCGCCTTCCCTCCGCTCCCCCTCCTCCCTCCGCCCGCCGGCCCTCCCGCCCGCCACTCACCAGCGCGGACAGGCTGCGAGTGGGGGCGGGGCGGAGGGAGGTGGAAGGGAAAATGCTGTCCGCTAAGTTGCCAGATCGAAAACAGTCCGGGTCTCCCATCCTCCTGCATACGAATACCCTTAGCTTAGCTACGGGGTGGTAGATCACGAGCTAAGGCACATGCATGTGCTACATACTTAGCGGTTTGTTCGAATTCACCACTTGATAAGAGGAGAGAATTTTTTGGGACAGGCAATTATCAGGACAGCCACAAGCAGCACTTCAAGCCAGGGCCCCAGGTGAGGGGAGGAGTGTTCAGAGGGCCCGAGGCAGGAAGTGGATTGGTCGCCAGGAAAGGGAAAGCACCTGAATTGGAGATGCGCAAGCGCAGGTGGGGGGGGGTGAGGGGGGTGGGGAGCGAGAATAGGCGGGGCGGGGCTAACAGAAGGTAAGGAAGGGCGGTGGAACAGTAGGAAAACTACGGAACGCCAAAAAGGACAAGTTTGGCCACGTGATTCTCGTGGGAGTTTCCCGCAGCGAACCTAAGGAACAAGTCTAAGAAGGGGAAGTTTGATTGGACTAATTCGAGTATGTAAGGTTGAAGATTTAGGAAACTGCAAAGTAGAGAAACTAAAGAATATGGTTGGTGAGGAAGGTAGCAATTGGTTAGGAATGGGTCTAGATTTAAGAATGCTCTACTAGAGAGACTACGAAAGTCCCGTAGGGGAATTTCCAGGAGCAGTTTTATGTGTTCGACATGAAAACATGTTAGCGAGAAGAAGAATCGAGACTCTTTCCATACAGGTCTTAGAAAGTACCTGGTTCTAGCAGTCAGTTTTTTTGAATTACGATGGAATGATTTCCCTTCGATAATTAAATGAAATCACTCCCTTTTCTGTTTTTGATTTTTTTGTTTTTAATGTCTTGTCATTACTTCCGAATGCGAACCCAAGTCGACTTTTTAAAATAAGTCTCAGCTTACCCACACAACTTACTCCCTTCCGATTTTTATGCAAACAGTGCTAGGGTCGGTCAGCATTATCTGACTAAGTATTCATTCGTACTGTCAGTCGGCTTTGCCTGGTCAGGAGCCAAAGGAACAAAGGTACAAAACTGGTCTTGATTCTTGTTTGACATGGGGCGCCCCACCCGATTTGCAAGCCCGCAAAATGAGCTGCTACCAACCTCAAATACTTGATGCAGGTGTGGTTTCCCTTTTACTCAGCTTTTGCCCATTTGCCTTTAGTGTTTTAGTTACCATTTATTCTTAGCATGCAAATTGCCCTCCCAAACTGAGTGTTGATGCTTCCTGTATTTCAGGCTTAAAAAAAAAAACAACACTAAATAGGTCAATCGTTTACAAGATAGTAAAAGAAAAAGACAAATACTGCTATCTGTACCACTGATAATTATGAGAACCGTCCTCAAACACTGGTGATAGCCACCCACATTTCAAAGTATCCTTTACCCACGCTATTGATAAATAAATCCTGCTTATCCTAAATTAAGTCAATCTTTGCCTTTTATCAGGTGTTGAAAGAAGAGAACGACATTTTATTAAGCATTTGCTATTTTTTATTTGTTAACTATCACAATAATCCTGTATTATGATCCCCATTTTATAGGAACTGAGTCACAGAAAGACTAAGTAATTTACTCAAGACCACAAAACTATTATGTATATTTTCTGAAAATACATCACATTTAGGATTTAAGTGTTTATCTAGACATTTTATTAAAGAAAATTTTAAAAATGTCCATTCTTTTGGCCTGCTCCATTTGAGAGAACTATACCATGTCAAAAAAAAGAAAAACTGCTATTTATATTTACATAATACTATTTTCTACTTAAAACCTGCTTATAATGCTGTTTCACAGAAGAAAGCAAGAGGCAATGAAAGAGATTATAATTACAGGGCAGGACAAACCCTGAGTTTAAAAAAAAACAATCCGGCTTTATGTGAGATTGGCTGTATGGTGCTCTGCTGGGTGTGTGTTGTACCATAAACAATTCCAGCTGTTTTAGGAGCCACTGTCCAGTTTAACTAATTTAAGCTAAGTTAAACTAATGTTTCTTCTTTATTTTCTTCACTCATTACCCAAGAATATGCTTACTAATTTTAGAGAGAGAGAAAGGGAGAGAGAACCATCGATTGGCTGCCTCCTGTACATGCCTTCCATACACCTGCAACCTAGGTGTGTGTTCTGACCCACAACTTTCTGGTGCATGGGATGATACTCCAACTGACCCACCTGGCTGGGGCACTACCTGTTTTTTCAAGCAGCTGCCTCTTTGTGGTGGAAAATTTTCAACAACTTTACCTGTCTCTTACTTAACAGTTTCTAAAGTGAAGGTGCTGGGATATATCCATTCAATAAGAAATCTAAGTGTTGAGAGTACATTTAAATAAATGTAAATGTTAAGTATTTCAAGCATAATACTAGCTACCAAATGATATTGAAATTTCTCATGGAACTGTAAGATTGAAAATCAGTTTACAAATACTGGCTTCTATTCATTTCACAAAGTGGAAGTGAAGTAGTGTGGAGTTACACTTTTTTTTTTAGCTTTTAATGTTTAGTAAAAAAAAAAATTAGATCCTAGTATTTATAGAATGCTTAGAACAGTGTATGTTATAGCAGATACTTAAAGTCCAGCAAATAAGATTATGATCTAGTGCAGCAGGTAGGTAGTAAATAAGCAAATTAAAAAAGTTAGAATAAATGCCACAAAGGAAAAATACAGGGAAATATCTTGGAGAGGAACTGCAGAGAGAGAAGAGGGTGGTTCCTGCAGAGTGATCAGGGAAGCCGCCTTTTTTTGAAAAAAAAATAGAATTTATTGATTTTAGAGAGAGAATAGGGGAGAGAGGGAGAAAAACATCAATTCATCATTCCACTTATTTATGCATTCATTGTGTGTGCCTCGACTAGAGATTGAATCCACAACTTTGAGGTACCAGGAAGACACTCTAACCAGTTGAGTAATGCAACCAGGGCCAGGAAAGTCTTTAATCATGCAAAATTTGAACTGAAACCTGAAGAGTTAGAAAGTCTCAGTTGTCCAACTACAGACATAAAATGGAAAGTTGGGAATCAGAGGAGAATTCTGGCATAGGAAACACAATTTGAATGTCATCGACATAGCTAGTATTTAAAGCCATAAGAAAGAATGAGATCATCAAAGGAAATGTAAATAGAGAAGAGGGTCCAGTACTAAGCCCAGAGAAACTTACAGATATAGAGGTTAGGTCTCTAAAAAGGATAGTGATTGAGGAAACGAACAACCTGGCAAGTGTAGTGTCATGAAAGCTAAGAAAAGAGGTGCTTCAGGAAAAAAGTAGATAACTGTCTCAAACGTGCTAAATGGATTGTCACCATAAAGATTAATATTGACTTTGTAGGAGGCAGTTCAGTGAGATAGTTGAGGACAGATTGGTATGTGAGAAATGTTATGTCAAAGAGCATCAGAAAAGTGTAACTCCAGGAGAATGTGAGGTCAGGGAGGATTTTGTTATATCTTTTGTATCTTTTTTATTTTAGAGAGAAAGGAAGAGAGGGAGAGAAACATCCTTCAGCTGCCTCTCACACACCCCAAACCAGGGACCGGGCCTGCAGCCCAGGCACATGCCCTGATGGCGAATCGAACCAGGGAATGACCTTTCAGTTCGCAGGCCAGTGCTCACCCCACTGAACCACACCAGCCAGGGTTCTTTATAGCATTTTTTTTTAAATGAGGGATATACAGAATGTATACTAATGGGAATGATCCTGTGGGGAGGGAAATATTAATGATGCAGGAGAGAGGAAAAATGATAATGTAGAAGCAAAATTCTTGTTTCAGTGACAAAGAATGGAACCTAAAGAACAAGTGGAGCCAGGGCCAGGTGGCTCAGTTGGTTTTAGCATTCCTCCCCCACCCAAAAAAGTTGATTCCAGGCAAAGGCACATACCTAGGTTGCAATTTGATCCTTGGTCTGGGCATGTACGAAAGGCAACTGATTGATGTCTCTCTCTCTCACATCCATGTTTCTCTGTTCCCCTTCCCCACCTTCCTTTCTCTCTTTAAAATCAAGAAACATATGCTTGAGTGAAGACTAAAAATAAATAATAAAGCACAAGCTGAAGGAGTGCCTTTGAGGGAAGCACAGGCATTTCTACATGATATCAAGAGAGAAGAGGAAGATGGAAGCAGGTACAGATTGGCTTGCAGCTTTGTAGGTGGTACTATATTCTTCTTGATTAGTTTAATTTCTCAGTGAAATTGGAGGCAAGGTCAGCAATCAAGAGCTGAGGGAGAGATTGTGGGAGTTTTGAAATAAAACAAGAGAAAGTATGAAAGAAACACCTTGAAGAGTGTGAAAGCAATGGAGAGGCATAATGAGGATTGACAGGTCATGCTGGAAGCTACCTGAGGTTTGTGGTCATGAACTTAAAATAAAACCATCCAGTATATATATACCAATTTCTCCAGAAGAGATGTACAGTTAGGTTTAATCAGGGTTGTAGCTTTTTTTTCCCCCATGAAAATATTGACAGAGAAAGAAAAGAGTAAAGGAATCGTGGGTATTTGCAAGAGAATGATTATAGTGAAGGATCATGGAATCCAAGCTGGGTTATGGAAGAAAGTTAAGGGACCTGAGAGGGGTGTGTGTGTATGTGTGTGTGTGTGGGGGGGGGGTAATGTATTGAAAGTAGAGAATAAAGAAAACAGTTACCAAAGAGAAATTTCTGTGCATTAAAGGAGACAGACAGGTGGTACAGAAGACCTGAGGTAGCTGGAGGTATAGACAGAAAGTAGCAATCCAAAGGAGCCAAGGCTTTTGGAAGAGAATGGAAGAGAAGTGGTTTAGAAGCCACAATGGAAAGCAAAGAACATGCATCTTTGAAGTCAGACTACATGAGTTCAAATTTTATTTCCAACTTTTACCAGCTATTTGAACTTGGACTGATTCTTTAACCAATTTAGATCACAGGCTTTTATTCTTTAAAATAGTGACAATAATACTGTAGTAGCTTTTCATAGTGTTTGGTGAATAGTAAATGAGGTAATTCGAATAAAAGCACTTAGAACTCTGTGCTATTTCTAAATCACTTTGGAAACAATAAATGACTTCGCAATTTGAATAAATGGTGCTTTGAAACTGCCCTTTCTTTGCCCTAACACTGTGGGAAACCAGTGCACCTGAAACCTTTTACTTCAGCACTATAAATTTTGCTAAGACAGTGAACTTTAAAATGAATATTAAAAAGAAGGGAAGTCAAGTCACTGCTTATAACCTTATTTGTCAATTAAAGATCTTACAATATTGTTTATCAATTTTTATCTCAATAGAGCTGAAAAAATAAAGGAAAAAGGAAGTGTTCTAAGTTATTGTAACCAATAATGACAGAGATTTGTAAATGTCATCTCTAATTTCGGTTTCACTTTAATTTGTCCAGCTGAATAAATATTCTCAGTGTTCTTTGGGGGAACTAAGGGGTAAGTGGTGAGAAACTAACCCTCTGTCATCTAACTAGTCTTAATTCTTTAATTCCTGTCCTATATTGTAATGTCTCTGATGAAATATTCCACATACTTCAAACCTAGAGAGCCAAAAACTGAACTTAATATTGGTTTTTAAGCCTATCTACTTCTTTTTCTATTTTTATTCTTTTAGTTAATGGTGCTCAAGGGGATCCAAATATGCCACCCCAAAATGTGCCACTTTGTGGAAAGTGTTATTTTGAGGTGAAGGCAATTGAGAACAGATGCAGAAAGAGTTCTCTAGAACTCCTCTTTATTTGCCCAAAAGCAGAGCTTGAACTTCCCTTTGTGGGGGTGTCTAACGCCCCCCACCACAAACCCCCTATGAGGAAGAGGAGAGTAACTCATCAGGGGAGATGGAATGTCAACAACCAGATGGGTTCATTTATGCAAATAAGATACCTATCTTTCATTAGTTCCCTCATGCCAGAGCAGGCCCTTTATAGCACAGGCTTACCCTACTAGGTGAGTGTTCTAGGAACCCGTCTGTATCACTGTACCTGCTGGTGTTATTGTGAGAGGCTGCATTTGGCTTCAGCAAATTTTTTTTAAAGACTCAGCACGTTTACCCATTTCATGGTCAGTGATTTATGAGCACACCTGCCCACAATGCACTGAATGTTCAGCAGTTTTTGACCAAAAATAGCATGACCCCCCGTGACCCAGCCTTCCTATTCATCAGCTCTCACCCCTAGTGACTTTTTTTGTTTCTCCTGGAGGAACAAAGTCTCAAAGGGAAACATCTTGCCCATGTGGAAGAGGTCAAACCAAAAAAACATCAGAAACACTAAAGGGCATCAAAACCGACGAGTTCAAAAGCTATTTAGAGCAGTGGAAAATGTCTCAATAGGTATATTGCATCAAATGGAGAGTACTTTGAAGGTGACTGAAGTTTAAACACGTAAGGATAAATACACAATTTTTTAATAAATTCTGGGGGGGTTTTTTGGGTCCCCCTTTGTATATTTCCTAGTCACTTCCCTATGATTTGTCATCCTTTGAAACCCAAGCCCCTGTCCTTTTTTAAAATGTATGTAAGCCCCAAGTCTAACCACCTCTTTATGTTTCACCTTTTTCTGTGAACTCCTTGTACATACATACACATTAATAAAAATTGTATGCCTTTTCTCCTGTTAATCTGCCTTGTTAGTTTAATTCCTGCCCACCCACTGAAAGAACCTAAGAGGATAAAAGAAGAGTTTTTTCTCCCCTACAAATGCTTTCTTGGAAGAGGGAGAAAATCCTGTGTACTGATGCTGGCATGTGTAGAGTTAAAGCAGAGGGAAAGAAGAGAATATTTTAGAGGAAACAGTAATAGACTGACTATAAAAGGATAAAGTCAGCATCATTTGCTATGTGGCACCAATTACTGAGTAGGCCTATGACCTTCTTAAACATGACTGCCATTTTACTCTTCTGAGCTTTGGTCCTTGGGACTGGATATTACTGGAAAGTAAGAACAGAACTAACTGCTCCCTACAGCCATAGGCAGAAAGTAACATTGGGACAAAGCATAGCCTGGTGTTACGATGTCCCAATGGCTCAGGGGCCCCACAGCAGCAGCCCCCTCCACCCTTTTTTAATCCAGGCTCAAAGCCCCTACTCCTAAATGCTGGTGTATCTCTCTCCACACCATGCCCCTCTTCTATCTTGGAGAGTGAATAAAAACTTTACTCTCCACATTTTCTTCTTTTTGTGGATTCTTTCACAGCTCACATCACCAACCACCCTAACAGACTAGAGTTTTATTTTTGTTTACCATGCAAAATACCAACTCTTAACAGCCCAACTACCAGAAACCATACCCTTTTTATGTGATTCAAGTTTTTAATACTGAGCTGTTGAATGGATGAATGGAGAGAAATAAACAGACACCTCTTTCTTAGTGTGTGTCAGGCATTAATCAGTGAGTCTAATACAGTGATTTTCAACCAGTGTGCCGCAAGAATTTTTAAAGCACACAGTACCTGACTCTTCAGTCAGAGGCACTGACCTCTTTCCCCTTAGACTGTCAAATGAAAAAATGACAACAGTATGCAACACAACAATAGCTGCCTGGTGTGAATGAATCAAAATTATACCTATTTTTTTGTCAGATTGACAAAAAATGTATATATTTTGGTGTGCTGCAGAATTTTAGTAATCAGTGTGTATGTGTCATGAGGTGAAAAAATTGAAAATTGTTATTTAGTAGATACTGTTTTCCTTGTTCTTATAGATGGGGGGACTAGGGCTTAGCATGGTTAAATAATGTGCCAGGATGGCACAGATGCTAAATAAAATCTCCACTTAGGACTGCCTGATTCCAAAGTTCATGCTCTTATGTAATGTTTCCTCCCATTCTAAAATGTTTCCCCTTCCTTATGTAACCAAATAGCACACATGTGATAATACAGATATTCCTTTTTACTCAATCAGAATGTAGAATATGGAAAGACATGATTTTATAATCTAGTTCTAACAAGATGGAGCAACATATATATATATAAACAAAGTGTCTGCTTAAGTTAGACCAGTGTGTTACTAACCCTGTGCCCGTGAAAGCACAAAGGAAAGGGGGTCGGGCTGGGAAGGAGAGACCTGGTGTGCTGTCCTGGAGTCTGGCTTCTGCACATGTAACATAGGGAAAGTAGGGCAAATCATTAGTAACCTGCCTGTGACTCAGACGCATCATTTTAAAAATGAGTAGGTTATACTTTATAATCCCCAACTTCATCATTTTAATTTAATTTTGGCGATATACCTTATTGCTTCCAAGTGTTTAAAAATCCAAGTGAAAAATTGTTGCCTTCATAACCCAGAATGATAATGTCACATTGAGAAATATAACTGGGAAAAAAACGTTATTGCCCAAAGAGTCTTCTGGCATCATTTGACTTGTATCAGGTTCTAAGGATAACATAAAGTAATGGGTGTCATTTCTAGCTTATTTTTCTTCTGGAAGATTCTGCACTGCTGATATAATATACACATTATACTTCCCTAAGTTTTTCCCATGGAAGCTGTAGAAATAGCCATAGCATTGTATTTACCCCATTTTTTCACATTTATTTATTTTATTATTTTTTGTCCTCATTGCTTTTAGAGAGCAAGAAAGGGGGAGAGAGAGAGAGTGAGGGAGGGAGAGAGAGACATAGATGTAAGAGAGAAACATCATTTTTGTTGCCTTCTTGAATGCACAGCAACTGGGGATTGAATGTACAGCCTAAGTGTGTGCCCTGGCTGGGAATTGAACCTGTGACATTCTGGTCTATGCAATGACACTCTGACCAACCGAGCCACATCAGCCAGGGCCTATTTCTTCCAACTCAATGCAAGATTCATCTAAATAGGAATGCCCCATAGTATGTCTTTTCATACCCAACATTCAGTATCAATTTAATAATAATAAGCTAATGAAAATGGCTATCACTTTTGGGGCAGAATGTCATAGCAGCCAGTGGAAGAGTTACATGAGAGAGTATGTAGTTGACAGGCAATCCCATACATTTCTAAAAACAGTCACATGGTTATCATAGGTGGCCTCTAGAAGATCAAAAGATCAAAAGAAAAAAACACACAAAATCTCCGTACTCTTGTAGCTCATAGCTTAGTGGGAGTGCCACCCACACGGGAGTCACATCATACTCACATTAAGCTACATAAATTTAATCAATTATGTAATTATGCTTGGGAGGAAGAGTGGAGAGAGAGCAATTAAAATACTATAACTGGAAGGAATTTAGATAACTACAGTTATGACGTATCTGGTATTCAAGAAGCACTTTTCAAATTATACTCATGTAATAAGGAAGTGTGTAGAGTGCTATTAGAGTGTACAGTAGAGAGAATAAAACTAGCCAAGGGGGTCAGGAACACTTTTTTCAGAAAGTAACCCCAAGCCCAGTGGAGAAGGGGGTGGGAGTTAACCATGGTCTGTGTTGTTGGGGCAGGGTGAGGAGGCGAATGAGTTTTTCTGGCAGAGGGAATGATATGTGTGAAGATCCTTAAATAGGAAAAAAGTGTTCAAGGGACTGAAAACAGTGTCACTGGAACATAGTGAGGCCTCAGGAAGTGTGATTCCATAGGTGAAAAAAGGGGCAGGCAAAATCACAGCAGACTAGAGTTGCAAATGCAAGTGGCTAAAGGATTCAGGCAGGCAGACCACGTAAAGTTAAAAGTGGTGTAAACAAAACTGGCACACACATGCCACCTGAAGAGGACAGCCACTACTCAACTGAGCTGATTACTGCCATAAAGGAAAGTGGGTTCATGGTGAGATTCCAGACTGGTACAACCACTATGGAAAACAGTATGGAATTTTCTCAGAAAACTAAAAATGGATCTGCCTTTTGACCCAGCAATTCCACTACTAGGATTGTATCCTAAGAACCCTGAAACACCAATCCAGAAGAACCTATGCACCCCAACGTTCATAGCAGCACAATTTGCAATAGCCAAGTGCTGGGAGCAACCTAGGTGCCCATCAGTAAATGAGTGGATCAAAAAACTATGGTACATCTACATGACGGAATTCTATGCAGAAGAGAGAAAGAAGAAGCTCTTACCCTTTGCAACAGCATGGATGGAACTGGAAAGCATTATGCTATGTGAAATAAACCAGGTGGTGAAAGACAAATACCATATGATCTCACCTTTAACAGGAACCTAGTCAACAAAACGAACAAACAAGCAAAATATAACCAAAGACACTGAAATTGAGAACAGGTTGCTAGTGGCCAGAGGGGAGAGGGGAGGGAACTTCAGGGGAAAGGGGGAAGGGTTTGAAGGAACAAGTATAAAGGACACATGGACAAAAACAAGGGGGATGTGGAGGCGGGAGAAAGGTGGAGAGGGTTGGTGGGGTGGGCTGGGATGGGGATAAAAGGCAGAAAACTGTACTTGAACAATAATTAAAATAAAAATTAAATTAAAAAAGGAAAGTGGGCTCAGTGTAGCCAGATCTTCTAGCTTTTAAAGAAAAACTGGAAATCTAGACCTTAATATGTAAACTTCCACATTTTTTTCAAATTATAAGAAGTTTATTTAGAAAGTGACAGAGGTAGTAAAAGTGACCCAAGTGGGCTGCATAGGCTAAGGAAACAAATTACAGAGGCAGAAGGAAGACTCTTGGAGCTTAGGAGAAAGTCAAGGTAGTAGTGCACCTGGGAGAAAAAGAGGGAAGAGAATTCATGAGTGTGCTTTTCCGGGGGAGGGCATGCTAATCTTCCACATTTTTAATGTTAGCATCTGATTTTTAAAGATTAAGACATTGTGATGGCAAACGAAGCATACATCAGCAGTTTAGTTGAGACCTGTCAGCCACAAAGTTCTAAAAGGATGATATTTTAACGTGTCATGGAGTTTGGTATATTATGAGTACCTAGTGCTATACTAACAAGTGAGGATGTCAATAGGTCATATTCCCCATATGTGGATCCTGAATTCGGAAGAGAGACCTATGCTGGTGATTGGTATTTGGTGTCATTCTTTTATTATTGTTCATTAAAGCTATGAGTGTGCATGAAATTGCAAAGGAAAAGAGTTTGGAAGTGTGGAAAAGCACGGCACATTGAAGTTTCTGGCTGGAAAATGGCAAGATAGAATTTAAAGCCATGAGTCAAGGTCAATGATCTTTAAAGAACTTAAAGCTATGATAAAACATTTAGACTTTATTCAAAGAACAGGAAACCATGAAAAAATTTCAGTCAATAGCAATATGAGATATTAATTTTAAGAAATAACTCTTCAATGTGGAAGAAGCATGGCTAAGCAAGGAAAGACCCAAGAAAAAAAGACCATTTAGGAAGCTACTATTGTACTCCTTGAAAGGTACTGATGGCCCCAACTAGGGAAAGTGGACCGATTTGAGAACTATTTTGAATTTACAGCACAGGTGGCAAACACATAGCCCACGAGCCATATCCACCTGCACCTTGTATCTACCCGGCGGCAGCATCGAGCTCCTTGCCCCTAGTTAAGAAGAAGTTACATTTATACAGTCCTAAAATTACACTCAACCCTTTGAAGGCAACCACAAGGCTGATGTGGCCCCTGGTGAAAATGAGTTTGACACCCCTGATTCAGGGTTCGGCAGAAGTAACGCCCACCTGAGTGTTGTTGGTATGGTAATAATATAGGTGTAATAATTTATAGTTTTTAATTTGAACATTTCACCTAAAATGTCATACAGTGTGTATGAGTGTGATATGTTGTGTTACAGAATTACATACTTATGATTTTCTAGTAAAAGATTTTGTAATAAAAGAGGGCCATTATTTGTGCCAGACCCTGTATTTAGGATCCAAAGATAGGGTATGTGCATTCTTATATTTACTATCCTTTTTTTCCCCAGGGTAGAGTCCATGTTTTATTATTTCAATCATTCTCTAACTAATATGTTAAATGCCTTTGCTGCTTGGTCTTTCTATCACATCTGCCTGGAAAAACTCTAGCCCCAGATGAATCCAATCATCATCCTTCCGACCTCAGCACCAAGGTAACTAAGCACTAATGGAGAAAGTCACAAAAGAGCAGAATGAAGTGTCTCCTTCTACTCATGGTCAACAACCACAACTGGGTGACTCCCCAAAGTTTAAGACAATCTTCTACATTTCACTACTCTCCTCAATAACAGTTTCATACTGTCTCCATCTTTCTCAACTCTGATTTACCTCCCTACTCCCTAGCACCTTCTCAGGTAATTTTTCTGGGGAAATTACCTAGCTTCATAATTCTCATAGAAGAAAATCCCTCAGAATCTCACCACTGAATCTATAACTCTGTCTGTTTTTGCATCTATCTTTCCTTCTTTTAATCTGAATCAACAGAGAACATGCCTCTTCTCTTTTCAAGTGTCATCTGTTCTTGGATACCATCCTCTCCCATGAATCTCAGTCCACTGGATTATCCTTCTCTCCTGTATTTTTTATTTAATATTTTGTAACATCTTTCAAACATGTCCTGAACTCTCTCATGTTAAAATTGTAACAAAAAAATCTTAATCACCATAACAAACTTCATCCCCAAAGATTTTGTTCTAGTGTCGCTTCCACTTGGCGGTCCCCCTGACACACCTGTTTGTTCTGGATGCTGTTCCTTTGTGCTTGTGGGGCATTTGCATATGCCTGTATCATAGCATGTCTCATACTGTGCATGGAGCTCAGTCTCCTACTAGACTGGGAACTGATTAAGGGCAGACACCGTATCTTAATCTTTGTAACCGAGCAGAGTATTTGGTGGGCATAGTGGTTACATGAGTGAAGTAGACGGGCATTTTGGGTTCATATGTATAATGTTTTTAGGAGTTTGGGGTAAGAAGTACAGGAATGGAATGGTGGATGACTGACTAGGGAAGAATTCAGATTCCCTTCCTCTTCCACTATAGTGTCAGAGTTAAAGGTGAGTCAGAATAAAACAGTTTGGGAAATTCTGTCAGAGATAAACCAGTGAAGAATCTCAAATATCTCTATACTGCTGAAATCTTCCATGCCCAATTTCTTTTCACTCCTATTTTATCCCTATCATAGAGGCTCCTTCTCATCTATTTTGTACTTTATCCCTCAGTGTTTCTTAAGAAAAAAAGGGAGATATTTATTTTCTGGCTCCTTCATATGATTTTTCCTTTTTGCATCCCTTGGTCTCAGTTCCAGCCACTTTCTCTGAACGCCAATTTTTCCATTCTGTGTGACAACCTACATCGTGTCTGTGTGGCTGTGCTCGGCGGCTTCCAGCAGAGGGGTGGTGGGTAAATACTTCTGGCCGGAGACTGTAGGATATACAGAGATACAAAATTTTGTACCAGAAAGCCGGTAACGCCGTGCTTAATACTCCACACTTTTCCCAAATCCAGGAATCCCTCAGCCTCTAGGACCTCGGGAGTCTCGCCGGGTCACGGGGCGTGGCCTCGGCTAGTGGGCCGCCGCCCTCGATTGGCTCGGAGGACCGGCCCCCAGCCAATCAGGCATGGGGGCGTTGTCCAAGGGCCGGGCTGCTGACTCCAGCCTCCCGCGAGGAGTGTTCCCGGGTTCCGGGCGTCTCTGGAGAGACACTTTCTGCTCCGGGTGGCTGTTTTCCCTCGTCCTCCGGACTAGAGGACCAGGTGGAGCATGGCCTCGGTCACTGTTGCAGCTGCCAGACGGAGCCTTGGTCGGGCCCCTCCACTCTTCTTCCGGCGCGGCTACCAGACGGCAAGGGGTGTCTATGGCTACCGGCCACGGAAGCCCGAGAGCCGGGAGCCCCGAGGCGTCCTGGCGCGCCCGCCAGGTCCGAAATGGGGCCGGGCCGTGGGCTTGGGGGCTGGGGAGGCAGGAGTCCTTCTTGTCAGGCCTGCGGTGGGGTGCTGTTGGGGAGGAGGTCGGGCTTCAGGGGGTCTGCAGTCTGCAGGCCGGCCGGTTTGGAGGAAGGGTAGGTGAGGGAGCAGAGAAAGGCAGGCGTGGGTGTTGTCAGTGTCGGGGTCTCCCTCTGTCCAGCCTCTGTAATTGAGGAACTTTAACGTCAGGGTCTCGCTGTCACTTCCACGCTTGAGTGATCTTCCCGCCTTCCGAGTTAATACTTTTCTATTCCTTGGTTGTAAAGTTGTGGGAATTTAGCTCTTTGCGGAGGCGGGACTGCGGGAAGAGAAAAGTTCTAAGATCTCCCAGTTCCTGTAGTTTACCCAAGGGTACATTTCAGGGCCACGTCCAAGGCTTGTGTTAGCGGGAATGTGGGGATCACGACTGTATTGCTAGGGTGAGGAGGGCAGTTGGTGGTGTTGGATCGCAGCATGGTATTTATTATGGGTCTGTGTCCTCTACATAGCCTCTTACTTTAATTTCAGAGTTTATAACTCTACTGAATTTAGATCCCATGTTACTGGAGTTTTAATGGATTAAAAGACTTCAGTATCAGTTTTTGGAGCCTGTCTCTTCTGCTGCATGCTCATGTGCAAGAGATTAATTTTGATTATTTGATGTATGCTCCAAGTTATTGTATCTTTATTCATCCTCACAGAGAAGCTGAATATAGATCAATTATCAGAATAAAATCATTTGGTATCTTTGACCCAGTGTTAGAGTGACATTGAAGATCCCCTCCATCATCTAAGCACCTGACCTTTGAATCTTACATGACACACTGGAATCTCAGTATTTTGCTCTTGACCTCAGGCAACATTTTGAATAAACCTGATTTCTCTTTCTTGAATGCAGTGGGGTTTCTTTAGGGAAGTATTTGGCCAACTACATTGTTAATCCCTGGAAGGTAAGATTATAGATATCTTACTTTATTTTGCAAAATGAGTGTCGAAAACTGTATATGTCAGTTTTCAAACATAAGTGTGTGTTCAAATCACTTTGAATGGTATTTAAAGTGCCAGTTTTCAGGCTTCCTTCCCACCCTCTTCCTCTGGGTTCTAATTCAGTGTTCTGGGATGAGGTTCAGGAATATGTGTTTTTATCAAGCACCTCAGGTAATTCTCTAACAGGAGGTCCATGGCCATCCGTGGCCAATACTCTTATAGTCAATAAGGGATATATTTGTAAAATGTGTTTAAAAATCTAGTCTTCATTTAAGATTATATTAGTGTGTGTTCAAAGCATAATTATTGTCATCTTATTTGAAGTTTTCCCTCACAATATGTCTCTATTTGATTCCTATAACAGCCTGACAGCTGAGAAGTAACTTTGGCTTGGAAAAACCTGGGCTGGTGGTTCTTAACTGGAAGACTATATGCAAATAATCCTGGAAGATTTGGGCTGGCATGTTTTGAAAAAAGTCTCTGGAAGTGTTGACTTTATATATAACAACCCCTCTTCCCTCATTACTAAATTTTCCCCCTTCCCAGCAGTAATGAACTTGTTTGGTGAAATTTTGAAAGTCCAGTAATGAATTAGAACTGCAGGCCAAGGGTATGATCTTGTGTGTACTGGGAGAGAAGAGTCAAAGCAATCCCAGGAAATGATTGTTTGTGGCACAGTTACAGGATCTGGCTTAGGGAATTTTGTTGCTAAGGGTAATGATTTTATTTGCTTTTTCCTTATTTTTTTTTAACATTTTGAATAAGACTTAAAAGTAAGTGGGCCATTTTGTAACTGTATCACTTTCAAAATTACCACTACATGTAGATCTATGAGTTTTTCCTTCTTTGTGGTTTAGAACTTGTCATGTTATTTTATAATCACTCTTAGTAGATCATTATCTCCTACTAGACTGGATGGGAGAAGGGGGAAGGAGAGTTGGCATATATCACATCCAGTAGTATCTCATTGGACAGAACTTGATCATCTGTCTCTATATACCTGCAAGGGAGGTTGGAAAGCACAGTCTTTATTCAGGGTGGCCCTGTACCAGCTAAAAATTACTATGAGGAAGAAAAGGAAAATAGATATTGGGAAATAACTAGTAATCACCACACTTGATACTTTTGGCCACTCAAATATCCTCAGCGTTTTTTTCATGCAAAGAACATGATCATCTCTTTCTATTCAGTTCCTGAATCCAGCTCAAAGTCCATTATCTCTGGAGAATGTGTGGTTGGGCTTGGACTCCTCATGGTCTGGAATTTTGTGAACTGCCATCCACTCTGTATATACACATATAATATATAAAGAAAACTTCCATTTGTAGAAAGAAAGAATGAGGAATATGTAGCAGCCACTGGTACAGTTACCAGTTACCAAGTCCTATTGTGGAAGAATGATAAAAGCTCCTTGATGTGGCTCTGTAGTAAGTTCACGAATTTATCTGTCCCTTCAACTCTATCCTCTGCTCATTCCCCTGGCTTTGCCTTATGGGTTCTTTGTTATCCATTATCTCCTGTGGCCATAACTGACGTGGACATGCCCTCCTTGGGGACTGCACCCTTTCACAGTCTATTTTGATAAGGTTAAGAGCTTGAGAGTTACTTCAGAGGGTCATCAGGTACAGGATATTTTTCCTGGCCTGAACTGGGGTTTCTCTGGTAGTTCGATTTTCTTATAAAATTTGTAGGTCTGCAGCCTTTTTGCTTCTGGTCATTCCATGAGCAATTTGCCCAGTGAAAGATCTCACCTAGACCTAATATTTAAGCCAGGAAACTCTAGTCTTTTATTTACTGCTTCTGTATTCTACGCATTCAGCTCCATAAATTTAATGGTTTTTACCTTGATCAGTCAAAATAATAGGCTTGAGTGGGAAGGCAACATTTTTCATTGGATCTTGAAGTTGCTGTCTCTGCTTGTCTACCAGAGAAAGCTTACCAGAAGGTACCTGATGAAGGATTTTTGTCTGTTATCTCCTGTTAGACACCATTTTCAGAACCACTTTTTGTAATTCTAATTTTCCAGACTTGCCACGGTCTGCCTTCTAGGTACTGAGACCACGGACAGAGTATCTGCATGCAGAGTAAATGTCCTGCCATCTCTTTTTGCTGCTTAGCTAGCTCCAACTTGACTTCATCTTTCTCGCTAGGCTTTCTTGAAAGTGAAAAGAAACAGTGAACACATGCTACTGAGTTACAGGCTCTGTGGGCACGTAGTCTGCCTTTCAGGTTGTTACAGGTAACACTTTTACCAAATGTTTGTTTAGATAGCGTAACACTGGTCATCAGCTTTCTATTCTGGGTTATATGGGTCCTTGGTACAGACTGCCTGGCTGTTAAGCCAGTCATGCATTTTAGTTCTATTTTGGCAGCAAACCACCTTGGTTACCAAATTCTGTATTAGATAGGATGAGTTCAGGGGCTGTGCCAGAGACCTGGAACAATAGTGACAAGTAAGATAAGTAAAAATCTAAGCTGGTATGAGAGCTGTGCTCTGCGGTGTCATGGGGGGGGGGTCTATGTTGTTCCTTCACCATCCCATGTGTGTTGCTTTCAACTCTGGACCGAGGTGGCTCACCACTATATCCACATATTGGCCAGTAGGAAGGAAGAAAGGGGGAGGGGAAGAGGACCTAGCAAGACCCAAAAGTTGCATATATCACTTCTACCACCTTCTTATTGGTCAGAAGTTAGTCATGTGGCCACACTGGCTGCATGGAAGCCTGGGAATGTGTATCTCTATTTTGGGTGGTCATATGCGCAGCTATCTATTGCCATGAAAGAGAAGGGAAAATAGATAATGGGAATTATAGCAGTCTCTGCTACAGATATAGTACATGATCATCTCCTTCATTCAACTCCTGAATCCAGCTCAAATTCCATTTTCTCTGGAGAATGTGTGGTCCTCTCCATCAGGTCTGGCTGTGACTCCTCATGAAAGAGAAGATGGATATTGGGAGAAACAGCAGGCTCTTCTACAGATGTATTGTAAAATTCTAGGACAAGCACTCCACCATCAACTTTTTCACCTCATATTTCATATAAAATTTTGAGCACTATATTTCTCAAAGTGTTACTTTCTTTTTTACTAACTAGGATCCTAGTCTAGTCCTTTAATTCTGGTCTACTACAAAAAAATGTTTAAACCAAGGGGTCTTAACCTGAGTCCATAAACCCCTATGAAAAGATTTCAGAGGGTCTGTGAAGTTTGCACAGATCTGTATGTGTATCCGTTTCTAGGGAAAGGGCTTGTGGCTTTTTTTAAATTCTCAAAGAGATCCGTGACTTCAAAAAGGTAAAACTGCTAGCCTAGTTCCCTTCTTGCTTAGTGCAGCCTTTCTAAAACATTGATTTCATTCAGTCATTTTCTTACTCAGGTCTCTAAAGGCTCTCCTTTGCCTCTCAGAATAAAATCTAAATTCTTCAGCTTGATATTCAATGCCCTTCATGTGTCTTGACCCATTCTACCTTCTCTTTTTCACCTCCCTCCAACATAAATGCCCCCACATTCCAGTCTTTACCCAAAGTTCTTTCTCATTCTGTGCCTTTTTACATTTTACCCATTCTCTGTGGCCCAGCCCCATTTCCATCCCCTCCATGATATCTTTCCAGAGCACACCAGGATTTCCTGATCTGGTCTCCCCCAACTGTCAGTATGGAGCCCTTTGGACTCTTGAAATTTTTGTGTGTGTTATTCTATGTAGAGACCATTTTCTCACATTTTAAGATTCTACCTGGTAAAGACTAGTCTTACATTTTTCTCAGCTCTACGCTTAACTGAATACTTATTAAATGATTCATTTCTATTAAGACATGGAAATAGGGTTCTGTATATGCAATTTGTTTGTGACAGTGCATTTGAATTGTGCATGTACAACCATAACCTCAAATGCCAAGAAAGGAAGCACTTTATATATTTGGTAATCTAATATATCACTATTACTATGTTAGTAACAGTATGTACTATGTTTCAGAAAAAAGTAATAACTTTTTTGCTGATGAAGACAATTAAGACTTGGGTTTTTCTTTAAACTCTGTATAAGTGTATGCTTATTGTCAGTTCCATTAATTAGGACAGCAGGCTGATGAGGCCAAGGACATGATTTGTTGGGCTCTAGTCTTTTTCATGTCACCTGTCACTTGTCCTAAAAGTTTGGCTGAGAGGAATGACTGAGGTGGTGTGATAGATCACATACATAACTTTTCAGTACTGGCAAAGGAAATCAAAGGACTGAAAATGACTCATGGCATCCTCCAACATCAAAGGTGACGTAAGAAGGAGAAACTATGGTCAGAGTTATGGTGTCTCCCTTCTCCCCTTTGCCCTTCACCAGCCATTTTTCTTCAGGTGTTTATCTTGGCTGAAAATCATTGCCTTCATAGGATGACTACATCATTCACTAAGACTTCCATTGTATTAGGCTTTAAAGAGATATTGAATTTGATTCTTGTAAACTTTTGGATGGCCATGGTTTTACTAGTTAAAATTTGACCTGTGATGAGTGTTCTTTGTGGCCGACTTTTAGTAACAGTGTGTACTTTAACCTCTGTAAACCTCAATTTCCAAGTAAACTTGAACTTATTTATCAACAATTCCAATTTAAAATTGAGGTGGGTTTAGAAGTGTTGATTTACAGATATGAATTTCGCTAAGGAAGATGTGGGATATTAAAAAAATGGCAGAATATAGTAATCATCAGGAGGTGGGACCTGTAGGATTCCAAATAGCGTTCAGTAGTTACTGACCGTGGTGGCAACCACTAACCTTAGTAGTTGAAATGAGCGGTTGTAGGTATGTTGCATATTAGAAATAACAGGAGACTTTATTGGAGTCATAGGGAAAATGGTTAAACAAAATTTTACTGTATTAGAGATTTTTTAAAATCTTGATAATTCTGGAATACAAGTGCAGACTAAAAAGGCTAATGACATTAGCTCTTGTACTTAAAATGTCTCAGAGACTTCTAGTTTTCTCAACTCTTTTGCCATAGGCTCTGGACTTCCCTTTTCAATTAAAAAAAATTCACTTGCAGTTGATATAAGTTTCAAGTGTACAACATAAAACTTTTGTTATAGCACAATCAATAAAACACTTTCTCATTTCAAATTTCAGCTTCTTAATTACCTGTGTCACTTTTTTCAAGTTACTAAGCCTCTGCAGTTTACTCCTCTGCAATAAGGACACCTATTTCAGAGTTGGTGCAAGGAGTAGGTGAGATGACGTGTGTGAAAAATCCAGCACAGTGTGTAGCAAAAGTTAGTACTCTGTAAATGGTCACTGTGATTTATTATCAATCTGTAAAGGATTAGGAAAAATGGAAAGGACCAGAACAACATTTCTATTTAAAGTCTGGCTTTTTGTTTTTGTTTTTCTAAAAAGCAAATAACTGGTAAAATAAA
Organism: Tonatia bakeri; assembly: GCA_004024845.1. Taxonomy (NCBI): domain Eukaryota; kingdom Metazoa; phylum Chordata; class Mammalia; order Chiroptera; family Phyllostomidae; genus Tonatia; species Tonatia bakeri. The sequence goes on along the minus strand of PVIA01000142.1, from coordinate 26,058 downwards.
TTTATTTTATAAAGATACTGTGTTTGAGATGGGAAAGGAGAGTATGATATGAAATAAACTCAGTTGCACAGCCTAGGTCTATCTGAATTTGGTGTACAGAATATAGTATTCTGTACAAAGTCTTGCCTTTTAATGTGGTTATCTATGAGGTTCCTACGTTGAAGCTGGAGGCAGCCATCTCATTTTTATAGGGTTCTAAGGGACTCCAGTTATGAAATTCCCTTTCCGGGAGTCTTCAGTGTCTTTAAAGATATCTAACATTTCCTCTTGCTTTAATTATATGCTTTCTTGAATGGAAAGAGACTGTGGATATGATCTATATAGTTTGGGGGGAGGCTATTTATGACCAGATGATGAAAACGAATTGTATTGAATTTTAGTTTAAGCACTAAGTTAAGCACTATTCAGTGCCCTCTCCATGTTTGCTTACAGCAGTGAACAGAGTAATTGATGTAGATATGCCTATCTTAATTTATTTTTTTACTTCCTGCATTAGCTCAGATTCTTTTGGTCACAAGCAACAGAAACCAACTCTGGCTATTTTAAGCAAAGAGGGGACTTGATTTTAGAGATACAGGGGTCTCCCAGAACTGAAGGATATGTGGAGTAAACCAGAGCTAGCTCTGAGAATACTGGCAGAAGCTGTGTGTGGGCTAATAGGGCACAGCTGTTAGTATACTCAGCTCCAGTGTCACCCATAACATGTGTTGGGTGTCCTTTAGACCACACCACATTTGGACTCAGCATGTAGTTGTACTCAAGGCTAAGATTTGTTACAGCGATGTAGCAAGGATCCACAGCTGGACCAGAATGGAAAAAAACACAGGAATGGTCTGGAGGAACCATTGTGCAGGCTTTCTTATGCTCTCTCCCACAACGGGTGGCAGAATGTACACCTCGTCAAGTGACAAAAACACTCCAACATATGTGAAGTGTTTCTGCCCAGGGAAGCCCTTTAGACTCTCGGCACCCAAGGTTTTTATTGGGAGATGTTCCTGTAAGCACCCTCTACACATGCCAAAATTCCAGATTCCCACTAGAAAAACAGGTATTCAGCATAAACCACATTGTTTGCACAATCTAGGCATAGTGCCATAGTGCCTGATCTGTTAGAAACAGGTGAGGACATTTCTGAAATCTAGATTCCCAGACACCAGCCAAAGACCAACCTTGTCTCAGGCTAACTCTTTTCTCCTAACTTATGTCTCAGTTCTCAATCTCAAATTCTGGAAAGATCAAATCTGATCCACCTTGACCGAGGTGTCTTTGGAATCCATGAACTTGTAGGGAGGCAGAATGGAGAGATGTAGACATGGCCACTGGAATCCACCCCCTGGGATAGGAGGGTGCAGTTCTCAGAAAAGAGGGCTCCATGTGAGCAAGAAGGATCTACTTCAACTCTTGAGGGCTCTGGAAAACCTTCATTATGAGGGTTCTGTGACTGCCTCAGAGCTTCCTTCATTCAAGTGATAACATGTATTTCTTGAGCATCTACCATGTGCCAGTCTCCTGAGCCAGAAGCATGCTTCCAGTATTTTCTCTTGGAGAAGAGTGTGCATGCGTTCTGTTGTTGTTTCCCTATTTTCTCTGGCTTTGTGGGGTTTAACTTAAATTCCTCTGGACTTTCGGAGATATCATGAGTTCTAAGTTGTTTGGATAGTATTGTCTTACAGGTTTTCTTTTTTCTGTTATAGTAACTCTTTGATTTACACAGTAATAGGAAGTTATTTTAATGAAGACTATATTCTGTTGCTGTGCTCTTTAAATATTTTTATTTTGTTTGTATTTTATATTCTTTAAGTATTCTAATTTTATTATTTTCATTACACATTTCATTATTTTAAATATATAAATATTTTGTAACAAGTACTTCTTTATTTGCCACAGAAGAAAAACAGCAGAAGCACTTGTATCCAATGGATTTGAAACTAGAAGTTGGTCAATTAATTTTTTAGAAAGTCATCGAAGCAAGGATTATCATAAAGCTGTGAGACATGCTTCAAGTTATTTTAACTTAAATATTTGAATTTTGGTTTACATCCATGCAACTATTTAAAGAGAGCTTGTGAAAGCAATCTGAGTGCAAAATTTTTCTAGATGTTTATAATTTCTCTCCTAATATTTTACTTTTTCCCCACAGCAACAGGCTTAGGAACAAATACAACTGATTTTTACCACCATTTAGTCAGCTGGTGAGGGCAGACATGCAGGTGCACTGGAGAGGCCCCACTGGTCAGAAGCTTTCAGAATGCAGTTGGGCAGCAAGCATGTTCAATAGACACAATTTAAGGTGCTCTAATGCACATGTCCACTATGGAAAACCGAGAATATATGATGAATAAGCAAAAAATCAGAAATTTTGACATAGGGTAATTTACTAAGTTTTTGGTCTGTTTCTTTTACATATATGAAATATATGCAGGATGTGGCAAACAAAAGATTTATAATTGTGAGTATGTGAAACATAGAGTTAATTATTGTATTATTATTTATTAATTAATGTAGTATTTTCTATATGAACAACTGTAAACTACTTTTGCTCCATCCTGTGTGTGTGCATATATGTGTGTGTGTGTGTATCATATATATATATATATATATATATATGTATGTATGTATGTATATGTATACAAGAACTTTTAAAGAACCTTTATTGATCGTTGTCTCATAAAGGCCACTGTTTCTTAAAAATACATGCTTTCCTTGGCTCTCTGGCATTACAATATCCTGGTTTTCCTACTTACAACCTCATCACTTATTTTGGGAGGGATGGTCTTTCTCTTCGCTCATCTCTAAAATATTGCTACTCTATGGGTCTGGTCTGCCCAGGGTCACCTTCTCAATTTCCTTTCTTTCTGGGTAATCTCCTCTACTTTCAATGGCTTCCAGTATCATCTCCAAAACTCCATCTTTAGTGGGACAAGTCCAGTAGTAAATGTATTTTTACTATCAGGGTTACCATCAGCACTCTCATAACAATCTAGTAGCCCTTTTGAAAACATTCTCTTAGTAAACATCCACTTGCAGAGATCACTGCACCAGTTTCTAAATACTCAACAGCCAGGCTTTTAGTGATACTCTAGAACACTTACATGGGAGTTGGTACAAAAAGACAGTGCTTCAGACATGATCTGTCTGGATTTTAGCCACAAATATGAAGATTTCCTACTTCGTACAATAGAAAATGAGAACTTTAACACAGTTCAGAATAGAGCCATATGGGAATATAAAACTAACCTCCATTCAAAAATCAGTTCACTTGCTGGGCTTGTTTGATTAGTGTATTAGATCTAGTGTGGGTCCTCCTAACCACAGTATTAGTACAAACACACCCTTTACGTATTCAGTACATCTCTGTTCTTGCTTCTAAGCCTGTGCCAACATGTACACTTTGAAGTATGCTGAACACAAACCCAGCAGCTGTATAACTGTCAAATCGTTGCATGGCATGTTGAAAAACGGTCATTAAATATTTGAAAACATGCTAACAGTTTTCTTTGGGTTCTGAAAATAAAAATGTTCAGATAATTGTGTGCCCTCTCTAGCACAACTGCCCATCCTCAGGGATTTGGGCTCACTTTGTGTAAAATTGCCTTGACAACCTAAAGGTTAACCGAATGTGGGCCTGAGGGGTTTTTAACCCCACATTTTAGGACTTGCCTGTGGAAAGAAAAGAAAAGCAGCTTTTGGCTCAATATGAAATCATCTCAGAAGTGGATTCATTGAAAGATAATGGTTCCTTTTAAGTAGAGACTGGGGGAATCATTCATTTAGGGTTTTACAAAGGGAATTTTTTTTTTTTTGCATTATGTGAGTGACACGATAATTTCTAATCTTTCCCTCGTCTAAGATTTCATGAGCCTGTGAAATAACTATTTACCTGGATCTTTTTTTTAAAAGATTTATTTATTTATTTATTTTTAGAGAGGGAAGGGAGGGAGAAAGAGAGAAATATCAATGTGTGGTTGCCTCTCATGTGGCATCTGGCCCGCAACCCCAGCATGTGCCCTGACTGGGAATCGAACTGGCGACACTTTGGTTCACAGCCTGTGCTCAGTCCACTGAGCCACGCCAGTCGGGAATCTTTAAGAAATAAAAAGAAGTGTATGTGGAGATAGTGATAGGGGAGTGGGGATAAGTGGAGGTGGGCCAAGGGGGGATAAATGAGGACAGAGAGACTGCTTTGGGCGATGAGCAGGCGATGCAGTGTGCAGATGGTGTTCTGTTGAGTCGTACGTACACTTGAAACATCTGTGGTTTTGTGACCAATGTCACTGCAATAAATTCAATTAAAGATAGCAAAAAATAAACATAAAAATAAAAGTGGGAAAATGGGAAAAAAAATAAATGTAACATTGATTTTGTAGTTCTACCTATCTGTTCTTTTTGTGTAAAATGTTAGAAAACATCTTAAACAATAGTTAAGATGACTGTCCATAATCTCAGCATTGTAAGAATTTTTTTTTTTAACTGGGGGAATTCCCTTTTAATATTTATTCATGTGCATTGTTATTTTATAAATACATACTTTTAGCTCTATTTACATTTGTTTAGTGACTTTAGTTATCATGAGATAAATTTAAGGAAATAAGTGTGTTTTCCTGGATTCTGATAGTCTTTAATCCTGAAAACCACCGGCAGATATGGTAGGGTGGGAGCAGTGCATTAAAAATATCTAAGGCCACAAAGGCTTCTTTGAAAAACTGTTTTTGTGGTCTATTGGCATTTCCTGAATTGTTTGTATTGGTTTCTTTTTTCTCTAAATTAGTCGATCATGGACTTGCCAGGTTGGTGACAGTATATTGTGAGCATGGTCACAAAGCTGCCAAAATCAACCCCCTCTTCACTGGCCAAGCCCTGCAGGAGAATGTGCCTGAAATCCAAGCTCTTGTGCAGACCCTGCAGGGACCCTTTAATACCACAGGTAAAGCCCGTCGACACTAGACCTTCCATGTGCTAGTTACCTGCCAACAGAGGTGGGGTTTCTTTCTCTATTGAAAACCCCTGTGCCCACTGGAGCTTCAAGCACTATCAGGGAGAAGGAGTCTTGAAGTTCTAGAATGGTTTTTTGATAGGGCCCATTTTCTCTGCATTCAAAACTCCATAGACAAATGGCCAACAGGTACATGATGAAGTACTCAGGAAAGTGCCTATCAAAACCACAATGAGATATTTCCTCACATGTTGGCAAGGATGTGGAAGAAAGAGAATCCTTTGCCCTTTTGGTGGGAATGTAAGCCGGTGCAGCCACTGAGGAGAATAGCATGGAGATTCCTCAGAAAATAAAAATAAAACCATCACATCACCCAGCAATTCCACTCTTGGGTATTATCCAAAGAAATGGCAATCAGCATCCTGAAGAGATAGCTGCACTCTCATGGCCATTGTATCATTGGTATATCAATATCAAAGATCTAAAATTATTGTAAGAAACCATAAGCAATATAAAGTAAATATTGGTTTACTCATGTAGGTATAGGCAAATGATTGATCACTGATTTGGTGCTGAGCTAATGACATATTGCAAACTTTCCTTTTCTTCAACTGAGTATCAGGGAGATTTCCTTTTACCTTAAAATGTTGCTTTGCTATCAATATTAATTCAAATTAAGACCAACTGTTCAATACTAGGCATTGCTTTATAGATATTATTAAGACTTGAACATTTTAGTTGATAGATATTTGAGATAAAGGTAGGAGAAAAAAATTGTACCTATAAAGCAAGTGAAAAGTATGTTTGAACTTTTAGTTTGACTATACATGGAGGGTTTTCAGTGGGGAGGGGGTGGAGAAGAGTTGGGGGGAAGGTACAGGGAATAAGAAGCATAGTTGGTAGGCATAAAGTGGACAGGGAGAGGTTAAGAATGGTGTAGGAAACAGAATTCAAAGAACTTATATGTATAGCCCGTGGACATGAACTAAGGGGGGTAATGCTAGAGGGTTGTGGGGTGCAAGGTGGAGTGGGGATAAAGGAGGAAACATTGGAAAAACTGTAATAGCATAATCAATAAATATACTTTAAAAAATAAGTGGTACTGTATTATAAATAAATGAATAAATAACTGTAAAATCAAAATTTGACATAAAACAGTATGGCTCTGTCCTTGTGAAATTTTTTTTTCTTCTGGTTTTACTACCTTAGGGCTTTTGATCATATTTTTAGTTTTACTTTTAGAAACATGTAGGTGAGCATTGACAGTGACCTAAGTTATTCACAATGAAATGCTCTGAATTGAAGTAATTATTTTGGTATATTCTATAATTAGTTACATGGTTGATTCTTCTTTAAGAGGATCCCTTTGATTCCATTCCATAGGATTATTGAACATGGGGAAGGATGAGGCCTCTCTTGAGGAAGTATTAGCCTATCTCGACCAAATCTACTGTGGGCAGATTTCCATCGAAACCTCACAACTTCAGAGCCAGGAGGAGAAAGATTGGTTTGCCAAGCGGTTTGAGGAACTGAAAAAGGAGACATTTACCACAGAAGAGCGAAAACATCTGTCCAAACTAATGCTAGAATCTCAGGTATAAAAGCAGCAGCTAATATCAATGGAATAGGTCAGCTTATTTTGGAAAAATACATATAAATACTGAAGAGAGGAAATTAGGCATTAAATCTCTGAACGTACCTCCATGTACCCCCCATTGTCTCAACACAGCAGACAATATAACACACACCACTTTATTCCATGTAGGAAAAAAACAGATCTCCAAACAATAGAGCTATGATTCTCCGCAGAATCAGAGTACTTTTTATATACATATTTGTCTATTCAGTTTATAAAAGATCATAAAATCCTTAAGATCTTCTATTTTTATTACCTGAAGTGATCAAAAAAAAAAGAAGAAGAAGAAAAGAAAAAAACTACACATGGAAGACAAACCAATATGAATTAATGGACTTGAGTGTCAGGACTATGATTAGGACTCAGGAATATCAAGCTGACAAGAAATTTATTCCCAGTAACTCAGATAGTGGCTAGCTTGCAGCCTTGATAAAATAGTACTGTAGAGCTGGGTACTAAAACTCAGGTACTGACTGGTTGAGACAGTGGAAATCTGAGGCCTGACCTCTACTCTGAAAGAACACACATCTAAGGAGGTTCCTCTTGGGCTAAATTATTCTACCTCTCAGGTTATTTCCTCTGCATCCACTCCTGCAGTCTGGTGTCCTTGGCAAGGCTTTCCTGCTGGATTCTGGGTGACTTATATCTTTCTCTGGGGCAGGTAGTGAAGGGGCACAGCTGCAGTCACTTAAGGTAGTGCAGGGTCTTCTTAACAACATACATAAATGTGTCTGACTTGGAGCTAAGTACTTGGCCATCTTCCTGTAACTAATGTGTCTGATATGATGTTCCTCAGGAGTTTGACCACTTTTTGGCCACCAAATTTGCCACAGTGAAGCGATATGGAGGCGAAGGAGCTGAAAGCATGATGGGCTTTTTCCATGAGTTGCTGAAAATGTCGGCGTACAGTGGGATCACCGATGTTATCATTGGGATGCCCCATAGGGGGAGACTTAATTTACTGACAGGCCTTCTGCAGTTCCCCCCAGAGGTAAGATACTGTCAATGACATGCAATGACATGCAACAGAATAAAACCAATAATAATAATTCCTTTTAGAAAACGGACCAAGCTGCCCTGGCTGGTGTGGCCCAGTGGACTGAGTGCTGGCCTGTGAACCTCTGTTTGATTCCCAGTCAGGGCACATTGGATTGTAAGCTGGGTCCTCTGTAGGGGGTGTATGAGAAGCAACCACACATTGATGTTTTTCTCCTTCTCTTTATCCCTCCCTTCCCTTATTTATTTATCTAAAAATAAATAAAATGTTGGGGAAAAAGAAAACTAACTAAGCATATGAATCGTTGGTCCAGATCCTAGCTTAGTTAACTAATGGAACCCAGTGCTGCTGGTTAGAACAGGTATTTGGGTTGATTTTCTGCATATCCTTATTTGGATTCTTTCTTCTTTCAGGGAGTCAAAGGTTAGTTTATTTCCTCAAGGATAATGTGAACAAATTCTGCTCTTTGACACACGATTTTCTTACTTCATAAAAATTGTTCAAACAAATGCAAATATCTATGATTTTATATAATTTTACCTTTCAAGAAGTCAATTTTACCTTCCCCTTATTTGCTGAGTTTATAGTTAATAGGTTGTACTAAAACTAATAATTATGCATTGTTATCTTAAGAGACCACCCAAGTGAGTGGTTTTATAGGTCATTGGATCCTGGTATTTCTATTCACTCCCACTCAGCTGCTCTGCTCTGTAAGTCTCTCAAAAGACTTGGGAGTCAGGACTGAAGACCTGATAACAGGGGGCATCAGAGAGATTTAATATTAATAAGGTTGTAGCCATTATGCATGGATAAGCCGCATCACTGTCCTTGGCCAGGGGATTAAACATAACCACAAGTGTTAAAGGGGCTGTCAGAGTTAGATGAAGTGAGTGGAGCCCATGGAAGTATGTGTTGTTCTTAAGAGTATTAGAAAATCTATGTGGTAGCATGTCCAGGGGCGAAGCTTTACCACTCTTACTCAGACCTCAGTGTTTCTGATGCTAAGAGATTGATCACCAGCTGTTAAAAGACAAATGCATTAGAAAAGGTAGAGTATGACAGGATAAAGTGATTGACAGAAGGAGGCATGTGCTTGAAAACATGCAGAAATTCTTACACCAAAAATTACACTTCTAAAATATCTCAAAGACATTATTCAAAGATGCAAAATTATTGTGCATGATCATACTTGTGACAGACACATCTGTATCTACACCATGTATGTTCCTGTTTGCAGATAGGGAAATGAGCTGTTGCAAATTGGAGAAGCTTTTGGGTCATTCAAACAGTTTGTCTAATAGAGAATAACATGCTGTTACTGTGGTCTGAGGCTCAACTTCGTTACTGTTTTGCCAAGAACTTTTGACAATTTAGTTAACTTCTCTTGCTTGTTCATTTTAAAAATGGGTAGTGGCATCTACCTCATAGAAGACTGAAAATGAGGTGAGAACGTATGTAAAGACGTCCTTTGAATATTGGACTTCTGTAGTTTTTTAGATGTAACTTGAGCTAAGAGTATATGTCGTGCCCTCCCTAAATTGGACTAAATTCTATTATTTTCCTCTCTACTTTTAGTGAAATTAATTCAAAAAGTTCTTTTGAAAATATATTTTAACAGGTGTACTTAAGAAACATTATTTCGCTTATTGTGAGGCAGAGGTAACTTACTATGTCATGTAAGTGTTGATACTTCATTTACAAAGATCTCCAAATAGCTCTGTGCATTTGAGCAGCTAGAAATTTGTGCCTATCTTTAAACAATGCATGGTAATAATAATTATAAAAGCATGTGCATATTTTTTTGTATTGTATAATTTAAATCAGCTAGTTCTTTTCTAGTCTTTATCACAATAAAAAACATTTTTACTTTATGTGTATCCACAATAGCTGATGTTTCGCAAAATGCGAGGCTTAAGTGAATTTCCAGAAAATGTCCCGGCTGCTGGAGATGTCCTGTCTCATCTGACCTCCTCGGTTGACCTGGACTTTGGTGCGCACCATCCCCTGCACGTGACAATGCTGCCTAATCCATCACACCTGGAAGCTGTTAACCCCGTGGCTGTTGGGAAGACTCGGGGAAGGCAGCAGTCTAGACAGGATGGGGACTACTCTCCAGACACTTTGGCTCAGCCTGGGGACAAAGTCATTTGCTTGCAGGTACTCGTAGCTTCCAGAAGTGAGACTAGAAGCTGAGAAGACAGGGGAGAAAGAATGTCCAAATTGGTAGGTCTGAAAGGAGGTGGCAGATAGTCAAGATTAACCTGAGATGAACTTTTGGGGAAAAAAATATTCCCGGGCTATTTTAAGAATTAATAACAAATATGAGGTCTAGAGTCAAGGCAACTGACTTAAACTGTGGTTTTCACTGTGTTTTTTCTTTCTTGAGTTATAAATTAATTAAGGAGGTATTGACTGGCATACCTGCTACTGCTAGGAGGACAGATGTCATTACTTCTGTGACAGTATGGCCTTCTAGGGAACCACAGGACACCTATATATCTACCAAGTCTGTAAGAGTCTGGATTTATTTATTTTTTTGCTTTTTGTTTTAAAATGAAGGTCTTTGGTATTCAAGAATACAAGTTATTGTGTGGGTCTTGCTTCCCCTGTCTCCTCCCCTCAGTTTTGCATAATCTAGAAGGTGTCTTTTAGAAGTTCGGATTGTGAGTCACATTTTTTTTTCTATCAGTGTTTATTTAAATACAAACCCTTAATTAATTAATCATGGATATCAGTAACTAAGTCTTCAAACACAACAGAAATCTATAAATCTGTAAGGCAGTATAATATTGGCTGTGTATGCAATTAACCACATTATCTTATTGATGTTAATTTTTCAAGCCAGAAACTTGTGGAAAATTCTTGGGGGTAGGCAGACTGGATTTTATTATGATATGGTATTTCAAAATAGTATTATAATGATTTATAATCATTAGCTAGATATATTCTATTTACCTTTCTCTTAATTCATGATACTCTAAAATATTGTAGTCATTTACAGTTACCCACTACATGAAGCAGATCTTAAGACTGATTTCTAAAGAGGTGAAAATGGCATTTCTCTGAAGTGAGGAGAAACTGACTACCTACTTTTGTTGACTGTGTCCCCAAAATATTTTGCCCTGTTCTATGTATGTCTTCCCTTGCTCAAGTACATGATTGTAATTTCTTGCGGGAACTCTAAATTTGGAGCCTATGAAATCATGGTGAGTGAGGTTCCTGATGCCACTTTTTCTGCCTGTCTTCTGTTTATCTTAGTCCTGAACCTGGTGAAAGTGGATTCTCATGTTTCTACCCCCTCCTCACCCCAGTCAAGGTTGGCTAAGTGGCTTCCTCCTCACCCAACATTTGTTTGTGCTCATGGACCTTCAATTCTATGAAGCTTTATGGAACATAGTGGAGTGGTTTCTTTCTTGATTTAAAAGGGAAAATAATGGGAGGGAAGTTGGGGGGGTGGGTGGGCTGGACTGGGAGTAAAGGGGAGAAAACTGTATTTGAACAATCATTTAAATAAAATGGAAAAAAACACAAAAAAGGGAAAATAAAATTAGCAAATGACACAGGAATTCTTTAGTGTCAGGAATCCAAAGACCAGTATAAAATGATGCAAGTTATGAACATAAATTATGTTCTTATCAATGCCTCTACTATAACATTTTTGTAAAGGAGCAGAAAAGGCACACATATCTCTTCCTTGCTATATTGACCTCTTTTTACATACTGTATTTTGCTGTGTATAATGTGCACTTTTTTGCCCAAATTTTTGAGGGGAAAATAAGGATGTGCATTGTACATAGATGTAATGATTCCATACCATGGGCATAATAATCCTGTGTATAATACACACAGAAACGTGGCTGCACATAATACACAGCAAAGTATGGTACCTCCTCACCCCACAAGAAATCTTATCAGCAAGGGGGCCTAAGGATGAGGCACCCTTTCCTCCTATGTGGGCATTGTGTGGCTGCCAGTTGGACTTACAAATGTACCACAGTGTAGAAAAGACAAGGACTCTGGGACCAAAAAGACCTGAGTTCAAATCGTGCCTTTGCTGCCTTGTAGCTCAGCATGTTTGGTTCTGTTACTTGTGTCCTCTGAATCTCATAGGTAAAATGAGAGTATATTATATTTCTTATCATATTCTGAGGATTAAGTGAGAACATGTACTTAAAAAATTCTTAATCCAGGAGAAAGGCTTGAAGAGGTAGGGAAATAAGTAGGAAAAAACAGCAGTATCACAATCACAGAAGGTCTAATGTCTAGTGCAAGCCATGTGAAATATATACTCTTTCTGAACCTTGGTTTTCTCATCTGCAAAAAGTATAGTAGTGACTTCCTTACCTGTCCCCGCACCATAACCTGGTTGTTGAGTGGATTAATAGGGATATGTATAGCACCGTGGAGATAATGTAAGGGCATGTTATTACTGGGTATAAATACTCCAAAATGTCAGTTATCCCTGTAAACCCTAGCAGTGGGAAAGTATGCACTGGAAAGTTCCCTTGGGCAAAGGAGTACTTTCTTTCCTACTCCAAATATTCTACTTATATAAAAATAGCTTTCTACAGGACATTAACAGTGTCATTAACCATGAACTTCTAAGTATGTTTTCCTGATTCATATTTAGCTATTTCTTTTTTTAAAATTCTTTATTTTATTGATTATGCTATTACAGTTGTCCCATTTTCCCCCTTCACTCCCCTCCACCCTGCCCACCCCCTCCCACCCACATTCCCTCCTTTAGTTCATGTCCATGTATCATAAGTTCTTTAGTGTCTACATTTCCCATACTATTCTTACCCTCCCCCTGTCTATTTTCTACCTACTGTCTGTGCTACTTATTCTCTATATCTTTTCCCCCTCTCTCCTCCTCCCACTTCCCTGTTGCTAACCCTCCATTTGATGACTTCTTTTTTTACTGTTCGTATTTTTAATCTTCTTTTTCTTAGGTAAGTCCCTTTAACATTTCATATAATAAGGGCTTGGTGATGATGAACTCCTTTAACTTGACCTTATCTGAGAAGCACTTTATCTGCCCTTCCATTCTAAATGAAAGCTTTGCTGGATAGAGCAATCTGGGATGTAGGTCCTTGCCTTTCAGGACTTGGAATACTTCTTTCCAGCCCCTTCTTGCCTGTAAGGTCTCTTTTGAGAAATCAGCTGACAGTCTGATGGGAACTCCTTTGTAGGTTACTGTCTCCTT
>PVIA01000142.1:0-13186 GCA_004024845.1 Tonatia bakeri | reverse complement strand
CAGAAGTCTATTTCCCTTGCCAGATTGGGGAAGTTCTCCTTCATTATCTGTTTAAATAAGTTCTCAAATTGTTGCTCTTCCTGTTCTCCTTCTGGTTCCCCTATAATTCAGATGTTGGAACGTTTAAAGGTGTCCTGGAGGTCCCTAAGCTTCTCCTCATTTTTTTGAATTCTTGTTTCTTCACTTTTTTCTGTTTGGTTGTTCCTTTCTTCCTTCTGGTCCACTCCATTGATTTGAGTACCAGTTTTCTTCCCCTCACTATTGGTTCCCTGTGCATTTTCCTTCATTTCTCTTATCATAGCCTGCATTTGTTCATCTAATTTATGACCAAAGTCAACCAATTCTGTGAGCATCTTGATCACCAGTGCTTTGAACTGTGCATCTGATAGGTTGGCTATCTCTCGGTCACTTAAAAAAATTGGCTCTGGGGCTTTCAATTCTGTTTGAGCCATCTTTTTTTATTTTTTATTTTCCTTTGATCTGGTTGCGGCTATTACATAAGGGCAGCGGAGGCTTAGGTGTTCTCCAGGGTGAGGCTCCCCAGTTGCTGAGTTGTGACATTGTATGTGGGGGCAGGGTCTGAGAGGGAACAATGGTGCCTGCTCCACTCTCTCCAGGACCTCAGACCCCCTTGCAGCCTTCCACAAGCAAATTGGGCCCTTCTGGTGCTGGCTCCCAGGCGGGTGGCCTTGTGTACTTTCTGGGACTCTGTGGGTTTCCCTGAGAAGTCTCCTGTGAGGCTGAGAGAATCTCCTCAGCCTCCTGGACTCAACCCCCATAGGTGTTTTCAGTCGGTGCTCTTAGGCTTTGTTTCCTGGTGCTGGGTCCCTGGGTTGCGCGGTCTGTGTTGCTGCCTGTTTTCACGCAAATGTGTGGCTGCGGCCAGCCAGCTGCCTTGCGCCCCTCACTGGGTCTGCTTGTTGCCTCCCGTGCCCAGGGTCTGCCACCAGTCTGTCAGCTGCCTTCTGCGCCCTGCATGCCCATGTCTGTCAGTCAGTGCTTTTTCCTGCTGGGACCCGTTGCCCCTCTCCATAGGCCTCTGACTCCGCCCCTTCTTACCAGTCTGGATGTATGGTAGTCTGACTTCCATTCAGTTCATTTCTCTCTGTTCTGGTTGTTTTTTGTTTCTCATTTTTTTTTTGTCCTTAGTTTTGGTTGTGCGAGGAGGCACAGTGCGACTACCTATGCCTCCATCTTTGCCTTTGATTCTAACTGTAAGCTTTGCTGGGTACAGGAATCTTGGTTGTAGCTTCTTACTTTTCATCACTTTGAATGGTTCTTGCCTAACCCTTCTGGCTTGCAAAGTTTCTTTTGAGAAATCAGCTGACAGTTTTATGGGAGCTACCTTGTAGGTAACTAACTGCTTTTTTTCTTGCTGCCTTTAAGATCCTCTTTGTCTTTAACCTTTGGCATTTTAATTACGATGTGTCTTGGTTTGGGCCTACTTAGGTTTATCTTGTTTGAGACTCTCTTTGCTTTCTGGACTTGTATGTATATTTCCTTCAACTAGTTAGGGATGCTTTGTCAGTACTTTTTCAAACAGGTTTCCAACTGCTTTCTCTCTGTCATCTCCTTCTTGTACCCCCACGATATAAATGTTGGTATGCTTATAGTTGTCCACAAAGCTCCTTAAACCATCCTCATATTTTTGGATTCTTTTTTCTCTTTGCTGTTATAACTGGGTGTTTTTTGCTTCCTTATATTCCAAATTGCTGATTTGATTCTTGGCTTTATTTACTCTACTGTTGATTCCATGTAATGTAGTTTTCATTCCATTGTATCCTTCATTTCTTACTGGATCTTTTTTATGCTGTTGATGTTCTCACTAAGTTCATTGAGCATTCTCATAACCAGTGTTTTGAACTCTGCTTCTAGCAGATTGCTTGTCTCAATTTTGTTTAGTCCTGTTTCTGGAGTTATGTTCTGTTCCTTCATTTGGAACATATGTCTCCTCATTTTGGCAGCCTCCTTATGTTTGTTTCTATGTATTAGGTAGAGCTACAGTGTCTTCCAGGCTTGGTTGAGTGGCTCAATGTAGTAGGTGTAGGGTCCAGTGACACAGCTTCTCTGATTACCCAAGCGAGGCTCTTGAGATGTACCCCGACTGTTGGCTGTGTATACCCTCTCCTGTGGTTAAAACTTGATTGTCGTTTGCTCCTCAGTGTGAGGGATTTACCCCCAGGCTGATTGGCAACAAGGACTGGCTACTGCCACTGACCTCTGGCCATCTTGGAGGATAAGCTGTTCACAGACCCACCCCAAAGAGCAGGACTTCAGTGGGGCTGTAGTGCCTGCTGATTCCACCCCTTGAGTGTGTTGCTTATGGAGGTCATTGGGTGGTTATGCTTTGATATGGTCTGAAGCTGTCCACTGGATGCACTGGCTCTGGGGCCTCCCAGGAGGTGCAGGCCAAAGTCAACCGCCACTTGTGTTCTGCCTGGGGCCACCCAGCATGAGCTACCAAATGAGCTGCAGATGGCTGCTACTTGTGCTGAGCTTGGAGGTGCCCAGGTGCTGACAAGCTGTGAACTGAGGCTGACTGCTGCTCATGCCAAGCCTGGGGTTACTTAGTAAGAGGTATAGGGTATGCTGAGGCCAGATGCTGCTTATTTGAGAGATTTTAGGAAAACCTGAAGCATGAGCCAAGGCAGGTCATTTGTATAGAAAAGCCACAGGAAACGGCTTGGGTGGACCTGAAATTTGGGTGGGTCAGGGCCTTAGAGAATCACCAGTGTTGGGCCAACAGTGTCAGCTAGATTTATGGTGACTCAGATATGGTGCCTGTCTTCCAGCTTTGTGGGGGAGGGCTCATCAAAGGAACAATGGCCTTTGCCAGCATTTCTGTTTTGGAAAAAGCTGCTTCCCCTCAAATGTCACCCTGATGCTGGATAATTAAGTTCATCCACATATGTCTCTGGTAACTTTCTTTTTCAAAAGCATATTTTATTGATTATGCTATTATAGTTGTCCCATTTTTGCTTGCCTTTATACCCCTCTGCTGTGCACCTCCCCTCCCACCAGTATGCCCCACCACCTTAGATCGTGTCCAAGGGTTGTACATATAAGTTCTTTGGCTTCTACATTTCCCATACTGTTTTAACCTCGACCCGCCCCCCCGCCACTGCCCTGTCTATTTTGTACCTACGAATTATGCTTCTTACTCCCTGTACCTTCTTCCCCTTCTGCCCTCTCTCCATCCCTGCTGATAAGCCTTAATGTGATCTCCATTTCTGTGATTCTGTTCCTGTTCTTGTTGTTTGCTTACTTTGTTTTTGTTTTTAGGTTCAGTTGTCGATAGCTGTGAATTTGTTGTCATTTTACTGTTCATAGGTGTGATTCTCTTTTTCTCAGATCAGTCCCTTTAACATTTCATATAATAAGAGCTTGGTGATGATGAACGCCCTTAACTTGACCTTATCTGGGAAGCACTTTATCTGCCCTTCCATTCTAAATGAAAGCTTTGCTGGATAGAGCAATCTGGGATGTAGGTCCTTGCCTTTCAGGACTTGGAATACTTCTTTCCAGTCCCTTCTTGCCTACAAGGTTTCTTTTGAGAAATCAGCTGACATCTTATGGGCACTCCCTTGTAGGTAATTGTCTCCTTTTCTCTTGCTGCTTTTAAGATTCTCTCCTTATCTTTAATCTTGGGTAATGTAATTATGAGGTGCCTTTGTGTGTGCTTCCTTGAGTCCAACTTCTTTGGGACTCTCTGAGCTTCCTGGACTTCCTGGAAGTCTATTTCCTTCACCAGATTGGGAAAGTTTTCTTTCATAATTTTTACAAATCAATTTTCAATTTCTTGCTCTTCTTCTCCTCTTTCTGGCACCCCTGTGATTCAGATATTGGAATGTTTGAAGTTGTTCCAGAGGTTCCTAAGCCTTTCTTTATTTTTTTGAATTCTTGTTTCTTCATTCTATTCTGGATGAGTGTTTATTTCTTCCTTCTGTTCCAAATCATTGATTTGAGTCCCATTTTTCTTCCCTTCACTATTGGTTCCCTGTATATTCTTCTTTATTTCCCTTTTTATACCTTCACCTCTGTTTTGCATCTGTACTCAATCATTTCTGTGAACACCCTTATTTCCAGTGTTTTGAACTCTGCATCTGGTAAGTTGGCTGTGTCTTCATCGCTTAGTTCTTTTTTCTGGAGTTTTGATCTGTTCTTTCATTGACCCATATTTCCTTGTGTAGGCATTCCTGTTACATTGTAAGGGTCAGAGCCTTAGGTATTCACCAGGGCAAGGCAACCCACTTTGCTGCGTCACTATATGTGGTGGAGAGATCAGAGAGGGAACAATGCCGCTTGTTCAGCTCTCCCCCCACAGTCAGTCACTTCTACTGCTACCTGCAAGCAAATTGGGCCCTTTTGTTATTGATTCCCTAGGGGGTGGGCTTGTGTACATTCTGGGACCCTATGAGTCTCTCCAACAAACTGTTCTGTGAGGCTGGGAGTTTCTTCTGCCACTGCAACTCCCACAGGTTTTTCCAGCTAGAGATTTTGAGGCTTTCTTTTCCCATGCTGGAACCTTGGGTTGTGTTGTCTGTCTCACTTCCCAGTTGTTCCTCCTGGCTTAGTGACACATGAATGTTGGACCCCCCAGTCCACTAGCTGCTGCCTGGTCCTGTCTGTCACCTTGCCATGCACGGGGTCCCTATGGAACCCTGGGCTTGGGGGCCTGGTGTGAGGCAGGTAGCCCTCACTCCTCATGGAGGACCTCCATTGCTGAGATATCCCTCCTGATTTTTACACACCACACTTTGGCATGGGACTAGCTGGTTCCATGTCTGCATTCCTACCAGTATTGGTGTGGTTTCTTCTTTCATTCCTTAGTTATAGGACTTTCATTCAGTCAGACTTCAGGTGGTTCTGAATGATGGTTGTTCTGTAGTTTAGTTGTAATTTTGATGTGGTTGCAGGGGGAGGTGAGTACTGTATTTACCTATATTGCCATCTTGACTGAAAGTCTACACTTTCTTTTAAAATAGCCCAGTGACAAGGGAGTGCTGTGGGATTGGGTGATGGTATATGTGAAACAACTGTGGCTTTAATTTGATAACTGCTGAAGTTAGGTGATGGTTACATGAAATAATGTACCCATCTAATAATTATTTTCTCTTTTTATAGATGTTTGAAAATTTCCATAATAAAAAGTTAAGGAAAAAGTATCTTGAGCTCCAAAAGTACTGCCAATCCTTTGATAAATTCATGGTGGTCTCTCATGTGTGCACTTTATACATATAAGTTCAGGGAGCCAGAACTGGGTTTGTGACTTAGTAATTAAACTGATACTGGTTATTTGACTTCCTTGAGTCTCAGTTTCTCCATCTATAAAATAGGAATGATAATAACACCTTATTAATTCAGGGTTGTGGGGTAATTTGGTAGGTAGAATGCTCAGCTTCAGGCCTAGCACAAAATTGAGGCTCAATATTTGTTTCTGTCTCCCCATTTCTTCACAAGATTCAGATACACACCATTGACTAAAACCACATTTTCCACAATAATATCATCCAAGGTAAGATGCTGCTGAGATGGAGGCCATCATTAGTTGTAATTTGAGGATGGAGAAAACCTCTCCAGTTTTATTCCCTATTGACCATGGCTAATCTTTCCAGAAATTCAGATCAAGGAATCTTCAATTTACAAGGATATGTTGTGGACTATCCACAATGAAGTTCATTCTGATCATAGGTTCAGCTACAAGAGCTGATGTCTTTTCCTAATTGGGAAATATAAAAACCGTAGAGGCTGGATTTATTTAATGCAAATAAGATTCTCATTACAGAATGCTTCTACACCCTTCTATCTGGAAGATTAAGCCCATCCTTACAAAAAGGTAATGGCATGTGCTTATTGCAAAATTAATGGCATAGAACTGTGTCTTCTACTTATCTAGCTCTTTGGGTCTTAAAAAATTCTAACCAACTTTATACACTGGGCAAATTATGTATGTCTATACGCACACACACTTATATAGTGTATGTGTAGAGATATATAATTATATACATATATACATTATATATATGTAGTATATAGTATGTAACCTGATTTGTTCTCTATCTTCTCTACCTGTAAAATTGTGAAAATAACCTCAGAAATAAGGAATTTATATTTGGAGAACATTGCTTGGTAAAATTCTTTTGGTATATTCAGAAGTTGCTATCATAATCTTACTTTATTTAAATTTATTTCTGTAGTTGTTGCCTCTTCCACCTGTTCACCACTTTCAGAATACATCTCAGAATTCTTCCATTACTGAAACCTACTTTTCTTGATAACAATACTTTACATTTCTATGGCACTCGACAGTTTTAAAGTCACCTTTACATTCATTATGTCATTCAATCCTCCCACAGTGTTGTGAACTAAGCAGGGCACATGTTATTATTTCCATTTTCCAGGCACATTTCACTGACTTTCAGTGTTAGAAAGTGCCTAATTTAAGATCATGCAGTTTGACTCCCTTTTTGTTACTAGTGAAAAATCTGAGTCTCAGAGATGGTGAGAGAGAGGCTTCAGTTTCACATGCACATCAGTGACAGATCATAATTCTTATCGATGAATTCCATATTTGTGAGTTTCCCTAATTTTTTTTCACAAAAATTTGTAACCCCCAAATCAATACTCATGACTCTTCCATGGTCATTCACTGACATGCACAGAGTGATGAAACACTTGAGTGACCTGATGCAAACAATCTCAGCTGAGAGGCCTTCTTGTTTCAGCTCTCATACCATAAAACAATGTTCACTTCACAGTTTATTTAGTACCAGGTTTTTCACATTTTTGTGCTTTTTTTGTTGGTGATTTCACTGTCTAAAATCACCCTCAAGCATAGTACTGAAGTGCTGCTTAATTTTTCTAAGCACCAGAAGGCAGTGATGTGCTTTACAGAGAAAACAGTTGTGTTAGATAAATTTTGTTCAGGCATGAGTTTCAGTGCAGTTTGCGCTTATGTATTGGATGGTTGATGAAAATGTGACCAGAGGCTGGCAGACACCTAATTTTATATTTCTCCTAGCAGCCATAGTTCGGTATTCACTAATTTGGTGTTCTCCACAATTTTATAGAACATAACTGCAGGGAATAATGAGGATCAGCTGTATTTCCTTGTGAGGACCCCAAAAGGCCAAGTGCAAAAGTGCCTGCTGAGGCTAGGCTAGAGCAGACTATCAGACTCGGTTTATTATGAGGCGTCCTGGCCTCTTACTTTGTCAGTCAGCCTCGGGTGTACCAGCTCCTTCACTAATTCTGGGCTTCCCCCATTCTCTCCCGCAGCGGGGCACAACCGAGCCCTTCTTGAGGCTCCACAACCTCTACCCGAGCCCACGCTGCGCCAGGCAGGCAGCCCTGCCCAGGCTGAGCCGCAGGGTGGCCAGCCAGCATTCATACCCGCTGAATCGCTTTTCCTCGGTGCCCTTGGATCCAATGGAGCGCCCCACCTCCCAGGCGGACCTAGAGCTAGACTACAACCCTCCACGAGTACAGCTCAGCGACGAGATGTTTGTGTTTCAGGATGGGCGGTGGGTCAATGAGAACTGCCGCCTGCAGTCGCCCTATTTCTCCCCCTCGTCTTCTTTCCACCACAAGCTGCACCACAAGAGGCTGGCGAAGGAGTACCTGCTGCTGGACGAGAACCGGTCCCTGCGGGAGGAGAACCGCGCCCTGCGCGAGGAGAACAAGACCCTCCGCAAAGAGAATAAGATTCTACAGGTCTTCTGGGAGGAACAAAAGCTCCCGCCAGGCCGGGAGGACAGCAGGGCCTCCTCGCCGCTGCTGCGCAAGGACAGCACAGCTTTGGAGGTGGTGAAGAAGGACCCGGCCCCACACGGGCACCGCAGCAAGGAGAGCAGCACGCTCCAGCTCCTCCGGGAGGAGAACCGGGCCCTGCAGCAGCTACTGGAGCAGAGGAAGGCCTACTGGGCCCCGGCCGAGGAGAAGACGGGTCCCGCGGAGGAAAGCAACTCGGCCCCCTCGCCCCATGAGGAGCCACGCGGCTCAGGGCTTCTGACGGATCCAGGCCCGGGCCTCCCCTCCGCTTTCGAGGAGCCCAAGGGACCCTCGAGCCATCAGGAAGATTCCAAGACGCTTCGTGCCCTGCGCGAAATGGTCAGTAGCCTGGCTGGGCCCTCCCTGGAGGAGAGCCAGGTGGGCCCGGGCCCTGGCATAGCGGACGGCAGCCAGCCCCTGGAGATGCTGAGGGAGATGAGCCGCGCGCTGCAGGCCCTGCGGGAGGAGAACCAGAGCCTGCAGGCCCTGCGCGAAGAAAACCGGCTCCTGCAGGAGGAGAACAGGGCCCTGCACGCTCTTCGCGAAGAGCACCGGATGTTCCAGGAGGAAAACAAGGCCTTGTGGGAGAACAACAAGCTGAAGCTGCAGCAGAAGCTGGTCATCGACACTGTGACTGAAGTCACCGCCCGCATGGAGATGCTCATAGAGGAGCTCTATGCCTTCATGCCGGCCAAGAACAAGGACCCTAAGAAGCCTCCCAGGGTCTGAGGCCGCCCAATCGCACAGAGGCACCAAGCTTGGGGCACAGAACATTTCCTGCCTTTCTTTTGTCTTCTTCGCTTTCACCCACCAGCTTGTGCCTGTGGAAGAGCAGAAAAATCTGCCTTCCTAAATTCAGAGAAGTAATAAAGGCGTGAGGAGGCTGACGCCAGTTAACACAGTGCTGCTCTTTTCTTTTCTCCTTTTCCTTTCCCTTCCCTTCCCTTTCTTTTCTTCTTTCCTGCCCCCCTTTCCCTTATAGAGTAGTTTTAGGTTCACTCAAAATTGAGCAGAAGGTACAAAGATTTCACATATACTTCCTGGCCCACACGTGCACAGCCTCCCTCATTATCAACATCCCCCACCAGAGGGTACATTTGTTAAAATTTCTGAACCTACATTGCACATCAGAATCACCCAAAGTCTATAGTTTACATTAGGGTTCATTCCTGGTGCTGTCTATTCTATGGGTTTGGACAAATGTCTAATAACAAGTATTCACTTTTGTATCATACAGAGTATTTTTGCTGCTCTAAAAATCCTCTTGCGCCACAGAAGGACATAAAATTGGAATCATACAGAAGTCTTTTCAGAATTGGCTTCTTTCACTTAGTGTTGTGCATTTAAGATTCCTCCATGTCTTTTCATGGCCTCATAGCTCATTTCTCTTTAGTCCTGAATAATATTTTCTTGTCAGTATGTACCACAGTTTATTTCTTAAAAAGCCTTAATAAAAATTTCATTTTTATTCTATTAAAGTATGACTGACATAGAAAGAATTTTCAAATTTGACAAAGACATTTACCATCTGTGTTTATCTTTACTTTTTGGATGTATCATAGTTTATTCACTCACCTACTGACATCTAAGTTGCTTCTAAGTCTTGGCAATTATGAATCTGGCTTATTTTTCTTCTCTTTTTCCCCAGTCTGTTCTTTCATTATATTCTGTTTTTCATTTCTAAGGGGAACTTTGGCCTCCACAGATGAAAATCAAGAGTCATCCTGTACCCAATCTTGTTGCTCTGGTGGGAAAAAGGGTGGCAATTCCCTCTAGTGGAGAATACCCTCATCCTTTCTCCAACACAACTTTTATTAGGGTCGGGAAGTGCAGGGGGATAGCTTATGCTATAACTTATCAATCAATGTCCAACAAGGCTATAGTCATAAAAAACTAACACTGTCTATAGATGACAATTGAAGAAACACAGAAATCTCTTCAGGTTGGGATCTGTGAGACATGCAGGTGCCAGATGGCTATAAAGACGTATATCATGAAATAGGAAGTTTCACTCCTTGTCTAGAATTCAAACATCTGGGTTATACCTATGGGGCTTGTCGCTGAGCAGAGCCGGCTTCAAAGGACAAAAATGTACATTTCAGTCTGATTCTCACAGGAGCCCTAAGTGTTAGAATTCAGTCATGCCTGGTTTTCCAGGGAGACTTACCAGCCCCTTTCAGAGTTTGCTCTTTCAGGACTACAGTCTCTGAAACCACACAGAGCAGTCCCCAACACATTTCCTCCTCCCTTTTCTTTCTTTTTTCCTCCTCCTCTCCTCTCTCTCTTGCTTTCCCATTGCCTTCAATTTTTAAGGCTATGGCATGGGAGATGATCTGTGGGGGAAGAGGTGACTCTAGACAAAGGCTTTTCAACTGTGCTGCTGTTGACATTTGGGTTGGATAACTGTTGTGTGGGCTCTCCTGCACATTGTAGTATATTTGTCAGCTTGGTTTTTCCTTTGCTCACTAGATGTCAGTAACAGACACCCATCCCTAAGTGCCGACAACCAAATATGTCTCCAGACATCACTAAATGTACCCCAGAGGACAAAATCCCCGTCCCCTACTTCCAACATTGTTCTAGGTTAAAGTTTATACCTTGAAACACTAGTCCTTAAAATGCTCTGAAAAAAAAAATGGTTTCCAGGGAGGGGGGGCAGTAGAAATGCTGGTACAATTTTCTATGGCAGATTCATAATCATACTCCACCTGAAAGGGTCTGAGAAGTCCTACAATGAAGAAACCTGCTAGTTTTGGTGAACCCAGAATAGCCTACTTTTATTTGATTGTGATATTTCTTTTTATGTTACTCTGCTGATCATCCAGTTTGGGAAGTGGTGCTCTGTGTTCACCTGGGCCCCTAGGCTCACATCCCTACTCCCGTGTGCCCTCTGCTTGCTCATGGATCACACTTCCCAGCTGGATGTCAGATATGGGGTGGGTGGCTGCCAGGCTTACTGGAGGGAGATTTAGAGGTTCAATTTTGTTGCTCTGGGTTTTGATTCCCACTTTGAAGTTGAACATTCTTTAGAACAAAGAAGTTGAACGGTACCCTCAGGTGCCTATAGAAGGTAGTCAGACAAAGGATCCCAAACTTTGCTACATGGTAGAGTCATCTTAAGGTGTTTGAAAAATATTTATGCCTGGATTCTACTCCCAGACATTCTGATTTAATTGGTATTGGGTAAAACTGGATATTAGGAGGGTTAAAAGTCCCTAGGTGATTGCAATGTGCAACAAGTTGAGGAATCACTGTGGTGGGGTGAGTTAAGCCACCTGATTCTCAGTATAATGCTCTACTCACTAGTAATGGATATAACTGTGTAGATACATGTAAGGGAGAAGAATACCCATTTTACTGATGGAAAAACTGATCATTATGACAGACATGAGTTTGAGACTGGAATATCTTCACTCCTAATCCATTGTTCATGCTTGCTGGATTTTTGAGTCTTGAGCAAGTTCCAGAAGGTGAGCCAAAGGCAATAGCCCACACCTGCAGAACTCTTTGTCCATTGCTTCTCACTTGATGTGACTCTGTGATCTTCATCCTTTCAGGTGGGAATAATTATTTATCCTATAGCTCTTAAAACTGGAATGCCAAGGATTTGCCAGAGGTTAGCCAGCTAGTCAGAGCAAAACTGGGACTTCAACAGAGACTTAATGATGGCAGATCTCAAACTCTATTAGATCACATTACCATATAAACCTGGTCTCCAAAAATTGAGTTGAACATAGTTTTGGTATCCATTTCCCAGATTTAGGAAGTTGTTGAGTCTAATCCAGTGGTGTCAAACTCATTTTCACTAGGGGCCATATCAGCCTCACGATTCCCTTCAAAGGGCTGAATGTAATTTCAACTCAACAGTTAAGGAGTAGATACATTTATACAATCCTAAAATTATTTCAGCCCTTTGAAGGCAACTGTGAGGCTGATGTAGCCCTCAGTGAAAATG
Organism: Tonatia bakeri; assembly: GCA_004024845.1. Taxonomy (NCBI): domain Eukaryota; kingdom Metazoa; phylum Chordata; class Mammalia; order Chiroptera; family Phyllostomidae; genus Tonatia; species Tonatia bakeri. Next base: position 1,461 of record PVIA01000142.1, on the reverse strand, counting down.
AGTTTGACACCCCTGGTCTAATCCAAATTAGCACCAGACATTTCAAATGAGGGAGAACAATGACAGAAGTATTTCCTTTCTCTAGCCGATGACTACACATCTAATCTGTGCAAAAAGGTAGAAGAGGAATGATGTGAAGGTAGAAGCTGAGTGATTTATTCCCCTATTGCCACCAAAATCTGATAAATAGGAAATGGTTACTAATGGGTCTCTGGCCCTTTGCAAGTTTTCCCTCCTGAATTTGGTAAATGCATCATGCGTCACAAAATACTATACTTTGTTTAAGCCAATGTAATAACCCTATGGCATAGGAGGGTTTTTTAAATTTTTTTAATAAATGAAATCAAATTGATTTCTGTGATTCCAGACAACTAGAATGCAAAGGTATACTCCATATTGTGTTACAAATATTTAACTTGGATTAACCGACATAAAAGCAGTTGGAGGCTTTCTTGAAAGCTGATGGAGGAGGAGGGAAGATGGCGGCTTGAGAGGAGGAGTCTTAATCCCCCTCTCCGGTGCGCAGGGGAGAATTTGGCCGATCTGAGGAGAAACAGACTAGGAGACCACGGATATCGCAACATTTATGAAAATAGGGCATCAGTAGTTATCCAGATATTGAATGAACTGACGGTAGGAGGCCAGAAGGGACCCAGCTGGGCGCGGAGGGTGTCCGGGAGAGCCGAGCAGACTCTGTCCCCAGTCAGGGGTTGGAACCACCAGCAGAAACGCAGGAGCTGTGCGCACCCACGGGGAACAGTGAGTACCCAGTCTGCCGGACCAGGAGAGGCCTTGTCGTGGGGGTGGAGTCCTTCCCGTGGGCGCCTGCGCCCCCAAACAGGGGTGTGTGTGGTTTTAGGGTGGACTGAGAACCCACGCCCCAGCCGGGAACAGGGAAAGTCTACCCGAGCTGAGACCATCTGTCCCGGGCGCGCGCCCTGCGGGTTTACTCGCTCAAACGGATATCCCAGAGGGGACACAGCTTTTCCCGGGTGCTGGGGTCCACGGCGGATACAAAGGGAGGTGCGCGACCCTTCCCAGGCCCCGAGGGTGTGTCTCGAGACTGGAGGACAGACGGTGCTGCTTGAGAACGGGGAGCCCTCGCAGTCCCGGCCCAGGCACCGTGACCCGGAAGAGAGGCGGGGCTCCGCTGAGCGTAGAGCCCGTGGCGGCGAAGCTGGGGGAGGGGCGCAAAGCCCGGCCACCTCCGTAGCCTGCGCCCTGAGCCCAGAGGGAGACAGCAATCGTTCCTGGGGAAAACTGGTGGCCAGCCCTGAGTCTGACTGAGTTCTGTCTTAGAAAGGTGAAAGGCACTCTCACCGCTCACTCTTCAGCCTGCTTGCGCTGGCAGGAACAAAAACACCGATTTGGCCAGTCAGAAACCAACAAGAGTTTTTTTTGTGTGTGTGTGTTTCTTTTTTGTTTGTTTATGTTTTACATTTGCTTTGGTTGTGGGTGTTT
>PVIA01000141.1:513222-621865 GCA_004024845.1 Tonatia bakeri | reverse complement strand
AAAAAAAAAAGAAGAATGCTTTAATCAAAGGGAATAATCCGAGCGAAGCTGGGAGACCTGAACTGCGTGGGTATGTGAATACAGCAAAGCTCAGTGTGGCTGTACGGAGCGTGCTGAAAGCAAGCTGTGTTGTTACATGGGGCCAAAGAGGTGAAAGTTTAGAATGGCATTATTTATAGACAGAAGGAAACTTCACAGGCTTCTGAGCTGGAGAACATGATCAGATTTACTTTTGAAAGATAATGGTGGAAGATGACAACAAAAAAGGAGAATTTGATGGCCAACAGTTTGTGGTATTTACTTTATTCTCAGTACAAAGTGATACACATTAACTACTCATGACAATGCCGAGACAAAGGTCTTATTCTTAACCCCGTTGTATAGATGAGAAAACTGTACAAGTTGCATAGCATGTAAGTAGTGGAGTCAAGTTTGATTCCACTGGTCTAACTGCAGCATTGTACCTTTAAATGTTGTATCAAATGCGTCTGTTTAAACAGAGGCAAAAGGTGCAAGATAGATATGGTGAGATTTTAAAGTAGGACAACGTACAGGATGATAAAAGGAGTGGGACCCAAAACCACAGGAAGCACGGAAGTAAGAGAAGACAAAGGTGAGCCGATTTCTTATTTGGATTGTCTGATAAATGGTGAAGATATTAGCTAAGAGAGACATATCACTTTACTCAGAAAAAAGAAAAGTGCAGCTTGTCAATGGGTTGCGACCTTTATGCCCTCAGTGAGCATCTAACCGAATGGTCACACTGACACATATTCCTGTTTCGGTGTGGATGGTCAACATCAAATTCACGGAAATAATAAAATGCTGATGTTACAACTGTCTGGTTAAATTTAAATCTGTGCACACAATGCCTAAAAGTCAGACGCAGAGGGAGAGTTTGGTGAATCAATCACTCACCCCATTGCTTGGTGTCGCAGGACAGCAACATCTGGAAGGCTAAATGAATTTCACTTTTTCCACAGTGTCTTTGCCATCATGTGCTGCCACAGTGAAGAAACGAGGCCAACCTCAGATAGACAATTGAAGAAGCAGCAGCAACAGCATCTGTGGCTGTTTCCGGATGGTGCAAACACTCTTTGCCCCTGGCATGTGCATATAGATTGCTGAATTTCAGAAAGGAGGAAAAATAATAATGCTTTATGTTGACATAAAGTTTTCCAAAGTTTTCAACACTTTCCCAGGAAAAAGATCCAAAGCCCAATATGCATTCCTAAATAATTAATGATGTAGCAGTATGTTTGATTCTTTAATAATTCTTTGCGTGTTTTCCGAGTCCGTAAAGTATACAGAACTAAAATATGGGGATGAATGGGAGCTCATTAGAGTCAAATCACATGTCTTCTTCTTTGTGTACTTTCTAAAACAGCTGCGGCAAGGTTAAGATGTTTTATTTCCTGCAAGCTGACCCATTTAGAGGATAACCTCCCTTTGCTGAGCCCTATGTTTCCACATTGTTGACAGGCTTTCTATTTGTTAAGTTTTTAATTTGTTTATTGGTGCTCGTGCAGTTGTTCCATGCGCCATCATACGGTGGTGGGCAGTTTTTGTTGAAAGCCGCTGGAGGACGGGGCCCTGTCTGCTCACTCTTGGAGCACAGCGTGGCCCACACGGACGGTCAGTGGTGTGCTGATAAGTGACTCTGCTTGATGGCAGTGTGGTGAATCATGATTTGTGAATACCTGTGGGGAATCCTGGATAGTTATTTGCAATATAGACTCATCACTTTTAGCTGTAGTATATTTTATATGTAGAAATATATAACATAATAAGTGATAACTGAGAAACAGATAACATTTTTTCCATCAAACATTCAAGAAAGTGATCCCTAAGACCTTGAAAGATAGCACCTGATCACGTTACATAATGCTATCAAGAGCTGCAGGATATTAAATGTCTTTCCTGCTATGTACTTTACAGATGAAAGTGTGAAGCATTAACATTTTTAAAAAATCTAATTTAATATCTACAGCACCCTAATTGAGGTATTAATATTATTCCTTTGTAATACATAGAGAACCCAAAGCTTGAAGAGATTAATTTTCTGAAGGTCATACTATTAACAAAGCAGGTTTGAACAGAGGGGCTCCGAAGACAATGTTCCTTTCACCTCCTACCACAGCCAGGCCTGAGGGTTCGCAACATCTCAGGAAACTCGGCAGGCTTTGAGGGATGGAGGGCTAGAGGAATGTCAAAGAACCAATCCTTCAGTTGGAATACAGAAGCTATTTACAGATTATCAGTCAAGCAAAACCCTCCTCCCCACATGGCACCGATGTTCAATATTTATTTAAGCATAATTCCCCACTATGTGGACTTAGCCATTTACTCATTCGGTGACCTTGAGGAAGACAAATAATTTACAAGTACTATTTATATGCTAAAGTACAAAAAACAGTGAAAACAGACCATATTTGTACTAATTTATTTAAATTCTATTTCTTTCTATTTATTTCCAAACATAGCTGTTCATTGAGCATCTATACTGTACAATTTTATTGTGCTAAGCCCTATAGCAAGGTTTAAATAACAACAAAAAAGAAAGAAAAAGAAAAAGAAAAGAAATATACCTGTTCATCCTCTTAAGTTGGCCTGGGGAAGAGTAGACCAGCTGGTTCCCACCACACACCCTGCTGCAGACAGACTCCAGCCCTTGGGGTCTGTGCGTGGAGGCTGCAATGAATAAATTCACACGCACTACAGAAGTCCTGCGGCATGGCCATTCTCTGAGTGAGAGAGCACCCTGACCGCCGCCTGGGTAGGCTTTTATTGCTTTTCTGGGTACATTACACAGAGGATGGTCCTCATTTACTATGCACAGGTTTACTTTAGGTGATTACCTTTTAGAGATAACAAAGGAAAGAATGTTGCTAATTACCTCAAAGAGAAGGATGTTTGCAAATGTAAAGGAAAAGGTGGTCGAACTGGTTCTACTTCATCCTTGGGAGGTTTAGCACAGATTTTAGGAAGTTACTTTAAAGATATGTAGTAAACATTTGCAGCCTCAATTTAGGGTAAGGAAGTTTTAGCAAAAAGCAAGCCTCAAAGCAGCCTAGGTACAATGCAGGCCTGATTCCCCACAGGAAACCGATTCCTGGGCTCAGTTCCTGTGTGCCAACTCACTCCCCACCAGTTTTCCGAGTCAGGGCCTGGGCTACATTCGCCATGCCATATGGATAGGTTCCCTATACACCCCACCTCCATTTTTTTCTTTTTTCTTATCCACAAAGCACAGCTGTTTAGATATCTTCTAGCATCTTTATTCAAAAAAAATTCTAAATCAACAACATATGCAATGATTTTTCAATTTTGAAATAGCATTATAAAATTGAACGAGTGAAATCAACATGCAACTGATACGTTTAGCTATTTGGGGGGAAGTAAACCAAGACACTGTAAGAGTGGTTAAAGTGTGCAGGTATACAAAATGCTGACCCACCTGAGGGTAATCCTAGTGCGGAAACACAATTTGGATTAGAAATCACCTGTAATTGCTGAAAATTTCACGGGAAGAAACTCAAATGTACTTAATTTTTCTATGAAGTCTGTTCTTTTTTAATGAGACACCATTGCCACCCGATAGTAGAAACCTGAATTTGTTACCGTGCAGGTGAACTTGGTCAGAGCAATGGCTACTCTGTTCACGTGCTCACTCAAGTCCAGGTTTTTCTTGTTTCCACTTTCAAATCACACACTGCTTTGCATTCAAGACTAGACTCTCTCTAGCATTGTTTTTAAATGCATCTAGACTCTAATTTTAATACATCTCTAGATTTAAGAATGTCTGAATTCTCTTGTGACCTTGCTTCCTTGTGACAAATGATGCCCTGTGAGGTCATAGGGGCAATTTCAAAGAGTAGCAGAGGCCATCCTGTGGGTCGAGAGAGAATCTCAGTAATTATAGTGAATTTTGTCCTGTGACACTCTCATTTGTATCTCTTTAGTGAAAGACCACATGAAAAAAAATGTGATCTCTAGAACAGAATCAAATGGTTCACACACACACACACACAAAATGGGAACGAAGTAGGAGGAAAATATAGTACAAAAAGAAAGGAAAATAAAGAAAACAGAATATATAATTTATGGCTGAATGTTTTCTAGACAATAGTGTCAATGATTTTAGTATAAACTTGCGAACTTAGTATCGCATGCCATGTGAAGTTCAATAGTGACAAAACAGAATAGTGATGAAGCACAGTGGTGAAGAAACTAGGCTTGAGGAAGAGCACCCGTATTTTACTGAACCTCTTGGGCATAGTTTGCAGAGCAGAACACTATTGCATCTGTTTGTCCACACACCCCCAGTTTGCCTGTTAGGTTATAAATTACCTATGGCTTCATTAGCACCTTTATATCAAGGACATGGGCTGAGGTCTTATGAAAGTCTCAAGATGGAAACAGTAGAATTTTCTTACAGCACTTGTGATGCTTTTGAATGATACATCTGAATCTAGGGTTGCACTTTGTATTTGTAAAGAAACAAAGTTAAATAGCATTTTAAACAACAACAATGAAAAATAAGATCCTTGCTCTGCATGAGAGGTCTTTGTCTGGTGATTTATAATTGTACAATTGCCATTCTCACCTTGCAAACATGCTGTGTTGTCCACCCACGTGGTTTTCTCCACCCCATGGGACTCTGTGGGAGGTGGCTCAGACAACATCAATGCTAAGATACGCCTACCTACCTTTGGAGAGCTTGACTCATTCTTTGGCTGGTGACCACTTAGAAACTGCTATGAATCTTACATGTTTAGGCAAATATGTGTATTTCTGGTAGGAGAAGCAGGGTGAAGGGGAATTTGAAGACAAAAGTGAGAAATTAAGTATTCCTCATGATGCAAACTTTCTATTATTTCCTGAATTTTTTATAGAAAATAATGGTTCAAAGCAGAAGTTATTCCTTGAGTCAATGGATCTCAAAAAGATTAGTAGAGAAATTTTGGGGGTGCCAAAAACTACCAAGAATAGTAGTTGTTGTTTTTGTTTTTTATACGTGAATTTTTCTAGATAGAGGGTTCATAGTTTTTTTGAATTTTCAAAAGTGCTTCTGATTCAAAAAAGGGTGACAATTGGTCTAGAGCAAAGGTGGCAAATAAATTAGATCTAAAGCACAAAGATAAAACTTTACATAGTAGTTTCTTGGAGTCTCATGATGCGAAGTATACCAAGTTTCAGCAGGAAGGACTGATGAGCCGTATCTGTTAGGTATTTGTGTGGTGGAAGAAATGTTTGCTATTCCTAACTTAAACTGATTTCCCCCAGAAGATTCAGCAAGTTTTGTGTTCTTAATAGTATTATTTAAGAAATATTATTTATGATCTGGAGAAAATACAAAACAAGAGTGGTATTCTGCTTAGTCTGTGTCTGAGTTATAAATTTATTTAAAAAGTTCTTGACTGTGGATTTAAGTTGTTAGTCTCCCTTTCTTCATATTTTTATATTGGAACCATTTGTCCTCCTTGAGTAATATCTAAGACATCTACAAATGTAGTTTCAAGTCAAAAAATATTCCTTGGTATCAAATTCTTTTGTTAAATGCATGAACACAGCTGCTGATTAATTTAATAGCAACTGTGAATATGCATTAAAGACTAGAATTTGGCCCATCGCTTCTCTGATTATGAGGAAGCAACATGGATAAAATATGAAACTAATTTTAGTAGATTCATAACAGAAATGAAATGAGTTCTACACTTAATGTTGCACAAGTCACTCTCTGCTAATCATTTAAGTCTTCTGGGAAACATATAAGCGTCCTTCTTTCTTCACTCAGTGTTCTCAGCTTTCTTGATGTCAGGCAGTAACCCAGATCTCGAGAAGAGAAGACACACTTTTATCCCCACTTCCTTCTCATAAGGGAAAGAGGGAAGTTGAGACTGAACAGACATAGACACAGCTTACTTTATCCAAGGGCATACCATTTCTCACTAACAAGGGTTCTTGCAAATGGTGTAGCACTACACGGGCTCTTCATTCCTACCATTTCCCACTGGCAAAGGCGAACACCTGGGAGAGGCTCTGTAAGAGGAAATCCAAGCTCTTTATGTGAGGCTTCAGTTGGCCAACAAATATTTACTGATCCCAGACTGGGGCAAGACACTGGGCTTGGTGGTGGGGACACAGATGTGAATCACTCATGGGTCCTGCCTTCAAGACTCTTACTATCTAGTAAGAAACCTAAAATGTGTTTACCACTCACTCTGACAGGAGGTGGCAAGCCAAAGCGCCTTCAGAAAGTGCAAGTGAGTTATTATAACAGCTCAGAAGGAGGATGACCTTGAGGACACTTGGGTACCAACCCATCCTCCAAGTTTGCTTGCTGGCTTCACTCCATTAAGCTTGAGCGTGTGTGGTTTTGGGGCCACTCCCCTTTCTGGTCAGTGACCAGGTAAAGTCCTCTGTTCTGCTGTGTAAGGAGCTAGAGAGTATCAGCGCTCACCTTCTCAGCTTCGGTGGAGAAAACTGAACTCCACATATTGTTAGGTATTATTTAATACAAACACTCTTGAGTTTGTCTTCACACCAGGACATTTTAATGATTCATTGTCTTAGTGATGTGTCACGTTAATTTCATTTTCATGGAGCCTGGAGTTGACTTGCTGTTTCAACAGTAAATTAGCCTCTCTTAAGCATAAGTCAAAGGATAAAAAAGTAATACTGTGGTATTATGGTAAGATTCTGCAGGTAATACATGTTTAATGCTTTTGGAAATGTCTAATTAGTCAATCTCTACAAGTCAGAGGATTGCAAGTTAAAACAGAAAAGTGTCAACTACTTGGTAGATACCTTAAAGTAGCAATTATTGCACAAGTCACTCTCTGCTAATGTAGCAATTATTAACATTAAACAGGAATGAAGGAATTATTAACATTAATAGGAATGTAGGAATGATTAACATTAAACAGGAATGAAGGAATTATTAACATTAAACAGGAATGTAGGAATCATTAACATTAAATAGGAATGTAGGAATTATCAACATTAAATAGGAATGTAGGAATTATTAACATTAAACAGGAATGTAGGAATTATTAATATTAAACAGGAGTTACTGGCGAGGAAAATAAGATGATTAATCATAATTTTTAATAAGAGTCTTATAAAATATATTTAAAAAATCTAGCTCTTCAACCTGTAACAGTTTATTGCTGGATGCAGAAGTTCAAAGCCAAAGCCCACTGAAGGAATTCTGTATTTCTTGCACCTTTGAGATGCTCTTACAATGAGGAAATTGCATATTGTGCATCTGGAAGTGAATCAACCATTATCTTTAGGGCATTCAGAGAAAACTAGAACTTGGGGAGCTAATACTTATTAACTCCACCCTCAGCTATTCCTTCATATCTTTCTCCTTCTCCTTGTCCTTTCAGAGGCAAACTCCACCCCTAGATTGACAAACTTCACGTAGCTATCATCTTTGAGGAATGCAAGCAGATCAGTTCATAGAGTGAGCTGAGATTACTATGATTCCTGCTCATAATGACCTTTACGTTGTACATTTGGGTTGGAAAACTATTAAAATTAACAGTCAACAGTCTGCCAACAACTCAGTGTAATTTAGTTTGGTTATCTTTGACCTTCTATTATGTCATGTTTTATTATTTAGCTTCTTCTGTACACAGAATCTGTTCAATCATTCATGCATGTACCTGGCGAGAACTAGGTCTGGGTGTCTGATGGCTCAGGGAACGTGATGGAGTGGTTTGTTGAAGAGCTGCGCGGGGGGGCCTGAGAAGGACTAAGTGAGCCATCGGGACGACTTCACAGTAAAACAACCAACCAGATCTCACATTTCCAATGTAAAAGCACTGAAATCTTGATCCCCTCGAGTTCTGAGGACTCAGTCTCTTGGAATCCTAAAGACTTGTTTAAAAATCAGACTTTCAGAGATGAAATGTGAAATGCACTGCTGACTTTGATTTGGATCCTCATTCTGCCGGTTAGAAGCTCTTTGACATTGGACAAGTCATTAAATCTCCTTTCACTTTCCTGCTTTGTAAAATATCACGGGTGATAGCTCTCCGAGTTGCCATGAGGGTCAAAAAGAGAATATGTAAAAGGGTTTTGCATACTCTAAACTGCTGTGCAAACAGTAGTTCTGGAACCCTTTCACAGAAGGAACAGGGGCTCAAATGCTTAAAAAGCAAATGTGATTTAAACACACTTCAAGCTTTGATACTATTAAAATTCATACCAATCTCAATAATCATCATGATACATTTGAAAACTAGATTAATATATTTTAGAGAAAAATGAATAAGAATGGCAAAAGCAGTCATAACATAGTTTGGCTTCCCCAAACATTTCTAATTTTAACTCAGAGAAAGTCATTCTGACATGCAGATATTAGATAAAAATAACATCTTGACTTAGGGATGTTTCTATCTAAATCTAAAAGCTATTTCTTCTATAATCTTCATTTCATTTTCTGATTTTCTTTAAAGGCCATGTAATCTACCAGTCAATGCATTTTTCAGACACCAAACCACTTTTTCTTTATTTTGTTAGGCTCTTTGGAAAATACAGCTCCTGTCCTTAAAGATCGGGTGTATCCCAAGCAAGGTTGAGCATATGCATCATTATAAAGGGTTAATTCAAACAGCGAGATGGCTGCCATGATGAGGGTGAGGGCGGGTTATCCGGGGAAGGTGTAGGTGGGATCTGAACAAAGTATAATGGAGCTGGGCCTGTAGAAGTTTAAACAAGGGCCTGATGGCTTCATTTCTCTAGCAGTTTGTTACTTGCTAATGAACATTTCAAAAGTATTGGGAAAAACGCATTACAATTTTATCAAGTTATACACATAAACATGTTAGATTCAGGAATACAATATAATGATTCTGTATTTGTATATATGGCAAAATGACCATCGCATTAACTCTAGTTAATATCCATCACCATATAGAAACATTTTTTTTCTGTTGAGGACTTTTAGGACCCACTTTCTCAGCAACTCCCCAAATGTGCATGCAGTATTAACTAGAGTCCCATGCTGCACACTACAGCTCCACAACTTGTTTATCTTATAACTGGATGTTGCACCTTTTGACCCCATTCCCCCATTTCACCCACTCCCACTTCCTCTGGCTACCACAAATCTATCTCTCATTATCTACAGTTTGTACATTTTTAAAAAAAATTCCATCCATGCTGCCACAAATGGTAAGACATTCTCTTTTATAGCTGAATGATATTCATCATACGTATATCATAACTTCTTTATTTGTTCATCCATTGATGGGCACTTGGGTTGTTTCTGCATACTGGCTATTGTAAATAGTTTTGCACTGAACATGAGCGTGCACATACCTTTTTGATTTAGGATTTTTATGTCTTTTGGCATAACACCTAGAAGTGGGATTGCTGGATTATATGATAGTTCTATTTTCAGGTTTTTTGAGGGTCCTTTGAACAATTTTCCAGAGCGGCTGTACCAGTTTACAACACCTCCACCAGCGCCCAAAGGTTCTCTTGTCTTTACATCTTCACCAACACTTGTGATTTGTTGGCTTTTTGTCAATAGCCATTCTGGCAGGTGTGAAGTGATATTTCATTGTGGTCTTTATTTGCATTTTCCTGGTGGTTAGTGATGTTGAGTATCTTTCTATGTACCTATTGTCTGTCTGCATGTGTTCTAAGGAAATATGTTTGTTCAGATCTTCTGCCCGTTTTTAATAGAATTTATCTTTTGCTCTTGAATTGTATGAGTACTTATTTTGGATATTAACACCTTATCAAATACATGATTTGCAAATATTTTCTCCCATTCAGTAAATTACCTTTTCATATGTTGATAGTTTTCTTGGCAGAGCAGGGACCTTGCACTTTAAGTGCAGACTATAACTGTTGTGTTTCTATGAGTATTTGAGTACTCGTTTTTGTTGCTACAGCTTGTTTTCAAATTTTCATGTTGTTTTAAAGCCATAGAAATGGTCAGCTCTTAAGTCTTGCATTGTGATTGTAAATCTTGTTAGCATTTACCTTCCACTGTTGTAATAATATTGAGACATACATAGCCAGCTTAAAAAAAAGTCTCTGCCCTCACCAGTGTGGCTCAGTTGCTTGGCATAGTCCACAAAGTGAAAGGCTAGACCCCCGGTCAGCGTGTTGGGTCCCCAGTCAGGGTGTGCACCAGAGGAAACCCATTGACGTTTCTCTCACACATTGATGTTTCTCTCCTTCTCTTCCTTGTTCCCTTCTCTTCTCTCTAAAAATACACAAGTACAATATTTTCTAAAAAGCCCTTAATTTGAGCTCTAATACCCATTTCTAACTTTCACCATATTTTTCAACAAACATGAATTTATTGTTTAGAATTCAGCATGACTTCAGGGAGAATTGTGCCTTACTAAAGAATTAATCATGAAAGTCCCCTCACTCCACCTCACCCAGATGTTCTGAGATTCAGTAAGTGTTCTGCTTCCATTGCCAAGTCCCGATGAGATTCTAAACTGTGAGAGTCCAGTTATGTATTCATTAGCTCTCTCTGGGTAAGTCAATTCAATATGGTCTGATTCCATCTCATGAATACAACTTCAAATTTGTGCAGGTTTGTTCCAATTTTGGGTTGTTTTATTGCAGTAAAATCACTTCTGATTTTTCACTGACAACTCAAAGTGAGTGCAATTTTTCTCAAGAGGTTCATGGCAACCCCCTCCCTCCTTCTCCGATGGTGCTCTGCTGGCCTAGGTGGTTGCAAAAGCAACTCTCCCCGGGTGTCCCCGCCTTACTGCTCCAGCAATCAGGACTCTCTTCTCTAGTAATTCTAATAAACGACTGTTCCTTATATTCTAAATGACATGGCACATAAACATCTTTTATTGCCAGTTTTAGGTAAATCACTAAAACCAAGCACCAGGGACTCTGTTGGACAGGAGAGTAGACAGAGGCAGTAAAATGGAAAAATACAGAGAACCTTGGGAGATTGAGTCTGAAAGGGTCACAGGCCCCATGCCAAATCAAATTCATGTTGTGAAGGTTTGTTCCAGTTTTCTTAGCTTCCAATTTGTTTCTTTTTCTGCACTGCTTCTTTGTAGGTTTGTCGAGTTTTATCTCTAATCCTTCTTTTTCTCCTTTATGACTGGTTTCTCTGAGGCTCCCTGGCCTAGCTTAAGTTGGAAAGATAGCTATTCCATCCACTGATTTTCCTAGGATGACAAAAAACTGGTTTGAATTTTTAAGTGGTCATAATTTTTACTTGATGTGATAGCTTCACCTATGAGGTAGAGGTTTATCATTGGGAAGAGGAAACTGGTCTGAATCCTGGTCCACATCAGGTGATTCTGAGTCTCAGTTGGTTTACCTATAAAGTGAGACTAGAAATAACTCACGGAGTGGTTGGGAGGATTAAACATCCTAACGTAGTGAAATTGCTTTATATACTATAGAGTGCTAATAAAACTTCTTATATTTAACAGTTGAAAGGAGGTAGGGTTAGCAGTTACAGGTAGCCTTTGCTTGAAAAGAGAAAGCCAGGAGGTTCCCCTGGGTTTTATTATTTACATAAAGGAATTTGCTGGAAACATCTGTTTACTAAGACAGAATATATTGGCTCACATGGCACATTTCCCTGAAGTTGTATTCCTGGGGCAAGCTGGTTCTGTGGTCACGATAACATTGCCCACACTGGTTTCTCCTGTGGCTGCTGGTCAAGATACAGAGAGAGATGTTACAGTTTATCCCACTGATCTGTTTCCTGAATCCACTTGTTCAGTTCCTATTTACAGGCATTCTCTTTAGGAGTTCAGGGGCAACCGGGGTTGGTGCAGTACGCACGCTCTGCTTTTCTCTTCTTAATTTATACCTACCTATTGTTCATACAGTGTTCCTTTCCTAGGTGTGTGCTAGCCATATTAATGACTCCAACGGTGGGGCCTCAGGTCAGCTAGTTGAGTACTTGACCTGCTTTGACTTGGCTTCTGTGCCAGTGTTTACCTGCCTGGCAGTGGCATCTCAAGTAATAATGTTGTCTTTGAATCTGCTGCTGTCACCTTTAACATTAATATATTTTTAACATTTTTCACAGTGGTGCTCGGTCTAAGGTATTGAGAAGATTTATAGCTAATGATTAAATCCATTCACCTGTATTCCACTTGCTGATGCACATCCGTTATGTTCAGGGGCAAAGCTTTTCAAAGGGCTGATTGAATTATTGGGGCTATACTTTTATTTATTTAGTCATTAGGTACTCTCAGATGCCTTTTTGACTATGCCTATTGGACCAAGGTGGTTTTAACTAGTGCTTTCCATAATATTTCAGGGAACTGATTCCCTGGGTTAGAATTATAGTTCCAATTCTTACTAACTTTTTGATATTGTATGAATTACCACCTCACTCTCTATTTAAAAATTCTTAGGTGTAAAATGTGGAGAAAAGTGATATCAAACTGATATTTTGGTTCGAGAGATTAAATGCAAAAACCCTTATAAAGTGCCAATCAGAGTGCATGGTATGTATTAAATACTCAATTAGCCTGATTATTATAATTATTTAAGAAAATCCAATACACAGAATGTCAGAAACATGTTACTGAAGTAGATAGCCGGTGTTCTGATCTGGACAGCTAAACTTGGCCCTTTTAGGGGGGTTCTAGATTTGGGAAGCAAAAAGTTATTACAGCTACCGTTAATTAAAACTGATTTAAATCTTTTAAGTGTTTGGTGGGTGAAGGGATCTTGAACAAGCTTCTGATTTGGATTAGATTTATGAAACTAATAAATTACTTCATCCGGTAAACATGGACCAAGGACTACTGTGTGCCTGACTGAGCACCTGGGCTCAGACAAGACTAATACAGGATCGTTTTTTTTTTTTTTTTTTTTTTTTAGAAAGACTCCTCACTCCTTTTCAAGATGCATACTCTCCTGATTTTCCTCTGCTTTCACTGGAGCCCTGGTTATCCTGGATCTTTATTAATCTGCCAGGTGGTCTCACCTTGAATCATTGACTACTGAAGATGCCCTGATGATTCCCATATTTGCATCTTCCTTAATTGTTTTTCTTTTATTAAAGACAATTTTAAGAGCAGTTCTTTATTCATAGCAAAATTAAGGGGAAGGTACAGAGATTTACATTATATCCTTTGCCCCTGCCCCCACATATGTCTCTTTCCCCATTATTAACATCCCCAGTAGAGTGTACATTTGTTGTAACTGATGAATCTACATTGACATCATCAACCAAAGTCCATAGTATGCATTAGGAGTCACTGTTGGTGGTGTGCACTTTATGAGTTTTGACAAATATATAATGACATGTACCCACCATTATGGGCACTGCCCTAAAAATCCTATGCCCCACCTAGTCGTTCCTCTTCCCAGTCCATCCCTGGCAGTGTGGGGCCAGATCTTTGCCCTCACCATTTCTCCATGTTCTCCCCATTTCCTGGCTGCATTCTCTGTCTTAATCAGGAGCTATCATCTCTAATGCCTCTCTTGTGTGTTCTGCAAATGAGACCATATGTTTAGTGGGTACAGTGAGGCAGCAGTTTTTTTTTTTTTTTTTGGAGACTTCTTTTTTTGACCTGTGGGTCAGAGACTTCAGTTTGTATAATCCTGTTAGGAAGCTACGCTGACTCGGAAGGCTTCATTTCTGATTTACAAAATCATTTGCACTCAGAAATGAAGTCTCCATGCGTGCCATCTGGTCCCAGTGCTGGGCTGCGAAGTGCAAACTTCCAGATGGATGCTCTGCGCGTGGATGCTGGCCCTGCAAGCACAGGCAGGTTGGGGGGGGGGCGGTGTTTAGGGGAAGGGCAGTGCACTTTGATGGATTTCTCTTTGATACAGAAGCTTTATCCTGTCCCCTGGGCAGCAGCATTTCTGTTTTAATTTTTTTGTCTTTCCCATTGTTTTTCTCTTTCTGAATATTTATAAATAATTTCTGTTTGGAATTCCTTTAAATAACACCTTCCATTTCAGTTTTTATTCTCCCAAGTTCTCCTGGCTCACAGAAGAGACAGCCTTTCAGGGTACAGGAAGTGAGGAATGAACATTTGGGGGAAAGTAACAGTGAACCTCCTACCATAAAATCTTCATTTCACCAGAATTTAATCCTCTATTTGATATAAAAACTTTTCAGATATTATATCTATAAGATGATATTAATTAGTAACATTTACATGCATTTATTATATGCTAGTCACTGTTGGGTGTTTTATATCTTTTATCTCAGTTAATTCTCACAGCAATCCAATGAGGCAGGTTTTATTATTATCTCCATCATAGAGAGGGGAAAACTGGAGAAGTGCCGAAGGGATGAAGTGGCTTCCCAAGGTTACCCAGCTAGTAAGTGAGTTTGCTGGGACCTGAGTCCAGACGACCTGGGACCAGGTCTGGGTTCCCAACATTTAAGCTGTACTATGATTTTTGTAGAGTAAACTGATATTCTTATGGATTTTAGGTGAAATCTTGGTGTCATATAAACTTCTCTGGTTCTCTTGAATGTGAATAAACATTTTATGCAAAACTGTGTTAAAAATCTTTTTTATAAAGCTCCTCCCATTTCTTATTAAATTAAGACCAAGTTCTTTAACCAGGTATTTGAAGTGTTGCCCATTAAAAGCCATTTACCATTTCTTTTCCCATCAGTTTTGTCACCTCTATTTAAAAAAGTAACTGAAGACCTTTTGGAAGTATAATGCAAAGGAAATACAATTTTAAAATTCCATGTCATAATTAACTAGTATTTTCTAGATGTGATAGGAGTTGTGATGATAATAGCAAGTATTATTTGAGGATATATTTGATTCAAAATACTCTTTACAAACTTCCCTCCTAAAGCTTTATTTTATTTTTTATTGGCATGCATATTTTATTTTATTTTTTCCTTAACTAACATGAAAAAATTCTTAACAAACATGAAAATTGAAAATATGAGGGTCATATATGTGGACATGATATATATTTAAAATTATAGTAAATTTTAGTTTCATTTCAAAGAACTGGAATTTCTTCTGTCTGTACTATTGTACCATATTATTTTGCATACAGACAACACCATCCCCTCCTCCGCATGCTCATGAGAGGGAGAACAAAAGTGTGGCAAGTGTCATATTCCCAACTATTTAACAAGCTCACCAATCAGACACTGGCTCACACTGTCTTCACAAATCATGTTCCACGCCTGCTCCCACACATCTAAGATGGAGCTCTTTTCCACTTACAGGAAGCTAAGCATGTAATGACTGTATTTCTTTGTTTTCTCTCCTCGGTTCTCGAAGAGTCCATGTCATCTCCTAGTACATTTTTATTTTCACCTAGTTTTGGTCTGCTTCTAGCTTTGGCCTTAAAGAGTCCTGTTCTGTGCTACTCTTGCCTCAAACAATTTCTTGTACCTAATAATGACCTGGGTGAGGTTTTTCTTCAGCGTAACTTCTTAAACACAAAGAGTCTGATAATGAAACCTCCTCTTTCTGCTACCTGTAACAAGGGACTGAATAGCACAGGCCTAACTGTCTTTCTCTGGTCTTTCCCCATAACTACTAATTCCGTGAGAATAGAACACAAATCTCTCAATTTTTTGTCTTAATGCTATACTATTTTTTTGTATTTGCTTCTATATATTCCATTCTCTCATTTGTTTGGTCACTCATTTAATATGTGTAAAAATATGAGCAAATATGTGGAGAAAATGGCAATAAATCTTCTCAAGAAATCCTGAAATTTTGTGTAATAGAGTTTGACTGTCATTTTGATAGACAATAAAGACAAAATGTTTGACAATGATAGACAAGAATGTTTGGAATATCAGACAAGATATGGATTCTGCTTTCATTAACATATTTTTCAGCTGGCAATACATGTAAAATTGTTTTAAATCAAACAGTAGATGCTGATAGTCCACTTATTTTAGAAACTAAAGTCATTGGGAATTTTAAAGACGAAGGCATTTTTTCTGAACTCAAGGAAGGGAGGAAAGAGACAGTGCAGAGCTGATTATAATGCAGTGGTAAGTGCTGCAAGTAGAAGTAGGTGTAGGATACTATGGGGCATGGAGGAAGAGAGAGCACCTAGAATAACCTGGGAGAGATCAGAACAGGGGCTGAGAAGATGTGATCTTAAAGAGGAGGAGTGATAGGGATGGGGATAGAAAGATTCCAAGGCCTTGGGTTGAAAGTGTGGCTTATTTAGGTGCATTGTAATAGAGGGAAGAGGGAGAGGGGGGGAGAGAGGGAGAGAGAACAAGATGGAGATTGGGGGAAAAGGAAAAGAAAGAATGTGTGTTTTGGTATATAATTAGTATTTGAGATGCCAAGAAGAAAAGCTAATTTACTCATTAGTGCCTTAGGATGCCCTAGGACATTAGGGCTTAAATCTCTGAGGGGCTCCAAGGCAAAAGGCTTGAACATGACTAAGATGGATGAAGGTGATTGTTGAATGTGACTCTTTGGTATAAATGTTTTGAATTCAAAAAACCCTTACTTTTGGCCTTGTTCTTTATACAGTATTTGTTCCAGATTTGGAAGTATCACTTTTTGAGTTGCCATTTCTCCCTTTTTTTTTCCCATCCCCTCTTGCTTTCCTTCTTACCACCTTGAAGGAGTCTTCAAATAATTGGCTTGTGTAGGACTTTTCCTCCCTGCATGGGCCTGGGATTTTGTTCAAGGCTTTATACCTTAGTACAAAACCCTATACCGTTTTCCCCATTCACATCCTCCGCATTTGATGTTAAGCAGCATTTTCATAGCCAGAACCAAAGTCATGGTTCCAGTCACAGCAAAGATCACTGGAGAGGTGGTATTTAGGCTGATTTAAGAAAGGATTTTATTTTCAAAGTGACTGAGTTTTCCCAAGTAAGTTTCTATAACAGTTTCCCAGGCCTTCACACTGAAGGAAGCTTTTCTTCCCTTTATTTCTTTCTCTCTTTTTTCCTTTTTGTAAAGCTTAATTGTCCTCTGAGCAAGGTGCTTTGTGCGTCTCTCTCTACATTTTTGCAAACTGGTTTGCTGCATTCCTCGCTGGAGAGGGAGTCAATCAGCATCTCTCTTAAATGGCAAGTCCCTCCTTTTGAGAGCAGATAAGATGTGGCTTCCTGCCCTTTGACTCTGCCAACATGTCTCTGCCAGTCAGAGCATGGTCCTCTATCTAGAAAGCTTCCAACCTTTTGTTTCAGGGGCCTCCTGGCACAGATCAGGAATGAGCAGGCCTAGGTTCTAAAGGTTGGCCCACAAGTTGGCATCTTCTCACAGTTCTGTGTATGAGCCAAGAAAAACAACTCTTGTGACCTCCTTTCAGTTTGTGCCATATTGCCAAAAAAGGGACATGATTTAGTTCTTTAGACAGATGCCGAGTTCTTCATCTAAGCCCTGAGTATAAATTCCACACAATGTACAGTGTTATCTAGGGAGCTTGAGCCCAGTAATTTGAAAAATCAGGTTAAAGTTACTAAATTGCACACCCTGGAGAGACGGTTGGTGTGGTCATCCAGAGGGAATGACCAATGCAGTGGGTCGGGACAAAATTAGAAACAGTCTTGGCTTATTTTCATCACAGCGTTGTGTGAACCAGACCACATACTCCTGTAAGGCCAGTCGTCTGGCCTGCTTCGATTAAACAAACAAAAAACGTCTTGAATAAAGCCACGGATGGAGTAGTGAAGGCAAAGTCTTTTCTTCTTAATGGGAGAAAAGCAAACCATTTTCTCACACAGGTTATCTATTGATTTATTATCAGACGGCAAAGGCTGAGTTCCACAGGCCCCAAGACTGATTAATAGTGGAAACTCCTATGCTGCTATGGGTAACTTGTCTGGTTTTATTGGGCCAATAGCAGTGAGGTGATGGCTTGTCTGGATGTAAAATGAAATCTGCATCCCTTTGTTTTTATCTTGACAGTTTCTGGTGCTACCACAGCTTTTTGGTAAATCTCATTATGTGATCTGAGCATCTAAATGAAAGGTTCTTTTCTGCCAGTATATCAAATAAACCCTATGTCTGCTTCTAGAATCCTTATGAGCTGCTCTGTGCACCAAACAGCTGCATCAGCTTTAGAGGAAATGAGTTTGTTCCCGGGCCAGTATTTCTCAGTTAAGGGCATGTTTAGCATGGCAAGGCTAACTATGAAATCATTTTGATGAACAACGCAGAAATCTTCATGACAGCGCACTGTTCCAAAGTCTCCTTTCTCTCTAAAGCAAGTGAGTTAGACCCAATTTTTCAAATATTAACAGCAGTAAATTGTATACTTTATACTATTTGAAATTTCATACTGCACAATTCTCCTGCCATTATTGGGACCATTTTCTCATTTCATTTGCAATTTCTTTCAAGTAGTCAGGAATTTCATATAGAAATAGAAATGGGAATCAAGGTTCTTGCTATAAAATAATTCTTTTGTGACTGTACTTGATATTTAGATATGAAGTAAATTCCAAAGAAAAGGCTGTATTCAAATATTTCAGTGAAACTAATAATGTCACTATTTTAAGTTATTAACACATAAAAATTTTATAATGTATTTTCCTTCAATGCATTGACTTTAAAATGTTGAAATAATATCCTAAGGCTAAATTATTGTGATTTTATTTATAACAACTGGGAGCTATACATTTTTGCTCCTAAGATTTAAAAAAAAATATATACAGCTCTGTGGTTCCATCAGAAGTCTATTACTTTCACATTTTCACATTTATAACTTACCACACTTATGTGAGTTCAGCTACCAGCAAGGATCTTGAACTTAAGAGTACTGAATCATTTTTCTCCACAAAAGAATCCTATTAAAGAGTGTAATAAGATTTTGAAAATTAAAAAAAAAAAAAGCTCAGGCCTTGAGTTATAATGGTTCACCTAAGTCAGAGATCACATTAGATGAGGCATGTTTGAATCTTACTTTTCAGTTTCTAGGCTATTATTTCTTCTACCACATTTCAGGGAGGTGAACTTGATGGCATTAAAGACAGGAGAGGGATACAAGGAAGATTTGCAGTCATGACAGCTCTCCAACTCTGAAGAGCACTGTCATCCCCAAGGCTGCATTCTCCAGGGGCCCACAGCCATGTCAGTGGCCCCCATTCAGGTTTTATTCTGGTGTCCGTGTTGCCTGCTGTCCTTTCCGTTGGGTTTGCAGTTTCAAACTCATCACTGTGCATCTTAATTCTTTGGTGTGAGTACACCAATCAGGGGCTGAGAGGTTATCAGAACCTCATCCTCATTGTTTCTTATTTGGATCACTCACCACTTTTAGTGTCCGCATTTGATAGCTAATGATGAAAAGAAAAAAAGCAGTAAAATTGGTGGAGGTATAAAATCCTCACTCCACTTCCTGTTCTCTTTCGCTTTCAGTGCGTTTTAGTATGCGATGGGGCTGGAAGATCAGAGAGTTCCCACTAGCATGCTTGTTTGGGAAGCACTGGGTGGCTCATGGACCCCCATGTAACTGGAATGAGCACAAGGTCATATGACAGCACTGAACGAACACTAATCACTGCAGTCTGAGCTTAGGTAAGTCGTTAGCTTCTCTTTTTCTGTCAAATGGGGCAATGATATCTTTTAATGTCCCAATGTCTCTTAGATAATAACATGGGATAATCTGCAAATGCAAGTCTTTAAAGGCTGTAATTAAATGGAATGTGTCGTTTCCAGTATCATAATTGCATAAAGGACATAAAACTCAACTGGCTACGCAATTTTATATTAAAAAAACGATTGTGCGAGGAACGAGCTTTGTCCTGATATTCTTCCCTTCCTTCCCACTCAGAACTAAGAATCCATGAGTGATGCATAAATCTCCTTTGGATTTTTTTGTTCTGTTTTTTTGTTTTTAGAAAAGGATCCCAAAACATTGGAATTGAGAGCATGTAAATGGTAGAAAATTTTCTATACCCATGATGTGTGCCCTCTACTTTTGTAGTGACAATAATAGTAAATAAGAGTCACCACTTACTATTTATTGTTTCTCACATGTAACAGTGGCCTTCATGATTTCTCTGCATTGTCTTTTCATTCTGACAAAAGTCCTATGATAGCAGTTGCTATTATTATTCTCATTTTAGAGTTGAGGAGATACAGCTCAAAAGAGGTTAACCTGCTTGGTAGAGAGTTTGAAAGTCTTCAGTGTGTGGGAAGTTGCACTTTAATATTCTCGGTATATTCTCACTCCATTTTTTGAAATTATGTAAAAATAAACTAGAGCATCACTCAGTATTAGTTTAAAAGGATCCAAGGTGAGACAACAGCATTTGGTTAGTGGATAACCAAACAGCTGTTGGAGGTGTGATGTCACAAAAACACAGAAGCATCCAGGAAACCTGGATAATTAGTCAACAATGATTGAGACACAGGATATTTCCTGAGGGAGTGTTTAACCAGCTGGGAGGAGTGTTGGACCAAATCGTGCTACAGGTCAACTACAACAGTCATTATTCCTGGGAAATGTCTTACTTTAAATACTCTGGCTTGAATATGTGTACTTAAAGAAAAATGATTGATTTTTTGGTACTAGATAGACTGAAGCAGTTATGATAAAGGGAAGTCTGTGAAAGGGACTGATTGTAGTTCTCCAGAGCAAAATATGAGAGAAAAATTATGTGTGAAAAGGGAAGCATATTTGAATACTTTAGACTCAATTTTTCACCCATAGAATTGGAATTTATATATTATCTCTTCCTCTCCACCCCCTATGGCAATGGGAAGCATAATACCCTTCCAATGAGATCATATAAGCCAATGTTCACCTGCAGAGCTCAGCAAAGGTTGCAGGGGAATGCTGAGCTAAGATAAAGGCCAAAGGCAAAATGACAAGGGGGGAGTAAGGAAGAGGAAGGAGAGAGAAGGAAGGGAGAAAGAGTCTCAAAGAAAGTCAGGAGGAAGAATTGGCAAAATGGAAGACCATGATGAAAAGGCAGGAAAGTAATAGCTGACCTCAGAGAATCCTAGTCATCTTCTCTTTCCTTTTTTTTTTCTATCAGCTCCTTGCACAGTTCCTATCTTCACTACCTATAGGTGTCACTTTACCACAGAATCTTTCCTCATTCCCACTTTTCTCTTCAGACACCCTAGCCCATACGCAGTCACCAGGATCCTCACCAGATGCTTTCCATTCCTAAAGAAGGCCCAGAGTTGAGCACCCCAAGCAGGTTAAATATTTAGATCATGGTTACAGAAGAAGGATGGGCTAGTGCCAGCTCAACTTTTCTTCTGTTACTTCCCGTGATCCTGCTGTGGCCCCAGACTTGCAGCCCCACCCACAGCAGCAGCGCTGGAGGTCATCAGAGCCTCCCTTCTTAGCAAGCAGCTTGGCTGCCTCCTGCTATTACGAGGCATGGGCCTCGACTGAGCGAAGGATGTTTCACTTTCCCCCACCTCAACAAGCAATCACATTTATCTCCCTTTCATATATAAAATTATAGTCCCCCTTTGAGGGAAGGTCAGGTAAAAATAATTTTCTCCAGTAACATTTTAACACCTCAGATAAATGATCTGCTAGGAAGTTTTATACCGGCTTTCTCTGTAATTTTACTACCCACGCAGGAACTCCCTCAGTTTCCCTGTCCTGGACTCTCCTCTTGCCCCCATCTCTCTCATACATACACACTTATGAGCTTAATTCTTCGAATGTCAATTCTAATTTGTTGCCTGTGCTCTTAGTTTCATCCTTCCGTATCCTCCGGATGGTACTTGGTCATTATAACCTCTAATTCTACAAACACCGAGTCTATCCCCATTTCAAACTACAAAACAATATATTTCCCTTGATCGTATGCCCTCCTGTAGCTGTAAATCCTATCTTCTTATAAAGCCACAGTTTTGATAGTACTACTACTACTACTAATTAATATTATTAAATGTTTGCTATTCTTTAAGCACTTTATGAATGTCTCAAGTAGTCACATGTAATGGGTGTAGTTTTCGTTTTACAGATGGGGAAACCGCCACCTAGAAAAACTAAGTAACTTACATCACAAAGAGATGAAGGGGTTGAATCAGGATTTAAAGCCAGAACTCTGAGTCTACAGCCTTTTGAGGATTACAGTGGCGTTCTCTGACAAGCCTGTACTTGCTCTCAGGGCCTGGGAGGAGAGTGGTGACATTCTATTGACACCGTCCAGTAGCCAGTGCAGTGACACGTCTCCATTTCTACTGGTCTTGATTGTTCTGCAGCACTTGGCATCATAAAATGCTCTTTGTCATGGTTCAATGGCACCATTTTGTTCTGGTTATTTCTTATTCTGATTATTCCTTCTCATGCTCCTTCCCTGACAACTTTACTTCTGCCCAATGAACATTAGCGTCCCTCAGGCCCCAACCTTAACTACAGCACCGTCTTACTCAAAACTCTGTCTCCCATGTAGACCTCTCACCTGAATTCCGCAATATTATTTTTAGCTGCCTACGAGATTGTGACACATGGATGTTTCCCACAAAAACTGAAAATGCAACAGCTAGAAGGTTGAACCCCTTACCATCTTTCCTGAACTTCTTTTTTATGTGTAAATAGCATCCTTCATGCTCTTACTACTTTTCATGCTGTGTTAGCTTCCTAGACTCCACGGTCCCCACAACTAGTAAAATAAATATATTCCATGTAGGCTATAACCTGAATGTTCATGATCTCTAAAATTAATGTTAAAGCCCCAACCCCCAGTGTGGTGGTATTTGGAGGTGGGGCCTTTGGGAGGTAATTAAATTTAGATGAGGCAATAAGGGTAGAACCTCAAGGATGGGATTAGTACCCGTATAAGGCGAAGAAGGGACAGGAGCTTTCCCTTTCTGCCATGTGAGGCAACGGTGAGAAGGCAGTTGCGTGTGAACCAGGAGAAGGGCCCTCACCAAAAACCGGGCATGCTGGCACCCAGATCTCAGTGTTCCAGCCTCCAGAACTGTGACAAACAAATATTTACTGTTTAAGTCCCCCGTCCCCAGAATATGGTGTTTTATTATGGCAGCCCAGAGTGACTGAGACAATATTCTTCCTATTTTTTTCAACTATACTCCTCTGTGCTTTTCTCCAGACTTCTGTTGTCATTCTCTTGGACCAGGCCTCCTTCTCTCTTTCTGTCCTGGTCTATCTCCACAGCCCATTAAAAACTCATTCTTGAAGTAGTCACCAGAGTTCATTAAAAAAAAAAAAAAGCATCTGCTCATGTCATGGTAGGCAAAAGAAATATCTTCTTGTGTGAGCATATTAAAGTCAAAACATGGTTTTGGGTAGCTTCAGTAGTTTGCAATGGCTCTATACATGAGGCCAGAAAGGCATTGCAGCACAAATAAGAAATTCTTAGATCTGTGAGTTTTCACTGTTGAGAAAACCCATGTATTCACCACTCGAAGCAATATACAGGATGTTTCCGTTACCCTAGAAGGCGTCTCCTTGTTTTCCAGTAAATCTCTCTTACTCAGTGAGGTAGCCACTTTCTGACCTCTATTAACATAGTAGTTTTCCTGTTTTTGAAAGTCATAAAAATGGAATATACAAGTAGATACCTTTTTGTGTCTGGTATCTTTCACTCAAATTATTCTTTTAAATTCACCCATGTTGTTACATGTTTTAATTACTTTTGGGTAAAAACCTCAATATGGAATTACTAGTTAATAGATATTAAATCTAGGAGTAAAATTGCTGGGCCACAGATCACAAGCTATATGTTTAACTTTATAGCAAACCGGACATATCTGCAATGGGGTTGCACGATTTTGATCTCTCACCAGCAAGCTGCAGCTGTATATCCTCGCCAACATTCAGTGATGTCAGACTTTGTGATGTCAGCCATTCTCTTTGTCTAAAATAATGTCTCATTGTGGTTTTAATCTACATTTCCTCCACAACTAATGATGTAGAGCACCTTCCCATGCATTGATTGGCCACACGCTTATCTTCTGTTGTGGGCTGTCAAGTCTTCTGCTCATTTTCACTTGGGTTGTTCATCTTTTTTATAATTCTTTTATAGGAATATTTGTATGTTGTGAAGATAAATCTTTTGTCAAATATATGTACTGTGACTTATTTTCTTACCCTGTGGCTTGCCTATTCATTTCCTTAAATAAGGCAAAAGTTGTTAATTTTGTTGAAATCCAATGCATAAATTTTCTATGCTCAATGCTTTTATGTTTCTTTTATAAAGTCTTTACCTATTCAATGTTTACAAAGATATCTCCATTTACATGTATCTCTAAGAGTCGTCTTGAACTAATTTTGTGTTTGAAATGAGGTAGGGGGTTGAAATACTTCTTTTTCCTTTTGCTGGAATCATTTTTTAGAAAAGATTCTCCTTTCTCATTGACACAACTTACGTCTTGTTAGAAAATCACTGACCTTATATGTGTGGCTCTATTTCTGGACCCCTTATTCTTTTCCAATAATCCACAGGTTTATTTTTCCAATATCTTACTGTGTTGATTTTTTTTTTTGTTATTGTATATTTTAATGTCTTTTCAAAGCACTCTGTTCTGAAGATCTATTCATTAATTTGGGGGCCTAGTAACACCATATTAATTGTAGCTTTATAAATTTTTAATATCTAGCATGAAAAACTCTCTTATTATTACTTTTCTTTCACAAAATTTCTTAGATATTTTTTGTGTTTCCTAATATGGAAATTTAGAGCAATTTTATCATTCATTTTTGGAATTTTTTATTTATTTTTTTTCTTTTTGTTCGATTACAGTTGTCCCCATTTTTCCCCCATTATTCTCTCCTGCCCTACCTACCACCCCCACTTTGTACATTTAACCCTCCTCCCATTGTCTTTGTCCTTGAGTCCTTTATACATGTTTCTTGACTTGACCCTTCCCCTTCTTTCCCCTGTTTTATCCTCCCCACCCTCTGGTCACTCTCGGTTTGTTCTTTATTTCCATGTCTTTGGCTGTTTTTGAATTTTAATTAGGCTATCACTAAATCTATATTTTAATTTGGGAAAAGTAGACATTTTTACAGTACTAAGTCTTTCCACTTAATATCATTTTTTTAGCTGTATTGAGGTATAATTAACAAATAAAATTGTAAGACACTTAAAGTATATTATGTAATGATTTCATATTTGTATACACTGTGAAAAATTTCTCCCATTTGTTAATTAACTAATTTATCACCTCACATATTTACCTGTTTTATGAGAACATTTAAGTTCTACTTTCTGAGCAAATTTCAATTATGCAATAATGTTCTCAACTATAGCCACCATGTTATACAGTAGATCCTCAGACTCTATTAATCTTATAACTGAACCTGTGTTTTGATTACTAGAACTTCAGAGTAAACTTGAAATTAGATAATATATGTCTTACAACTTTATTCTTGTTTTTCAAAATTATATGGCTTCTAGAAAGTTTATCTCTTTTTTGTAAGTTTTTTATTAGCTTGTCAATTGTTCCAAATAGATATGATAGCATTTTTACTAGGATTATGTTGAATTTATAGATAAACCTTGGCAGAATGGGAATCTTAACAATATTAAGTATTCAAATCCATGGATATAATGCTTTTTGCCCCTTAATTTATCTTTATATTGTTTTATAGTTTTTAGTTTGATGGCCTACATGTTTTTCATGACATAGGTTGCTAGTTTTAAATGCTATTAAAAATGACCTGACTGGTGTAGCTCAGTGGTCTGAGTACCAGCTGTGAACCAAAGTGTCACCAGTTTAATTCCTAGTCAATGCACATGCAGGCCATGTCCCCAGTATGGGTGTGAGAGAGGCAACCACACATTGATGTTTCTCTCCCTCTCTTCTTCCTTCTCTTTCTCTCTAAAAATAAATAAATAAAATCTTTTTTAAAAATAAATACTATTAAAAATGACACTTTTGTAAATTTACAGAAGCAGAGAATAGAATGGTGGTTGCTAGGATTAGAGGTGGGGAAATGGGAAGATGCTGGTCAAAGGGCACAAACTTGAAGTCCTAAGATGAATAAGTTATGGAAATTTTGTGTACATAGTGGTAATGATAACTATTGTTAAAAAAACTGTAACATATATTTGAGATTTGCTAAGCAAGTATACCTTATGTGTTCTCACCTCTCACAAACAAAGAAGCTAACTGTGTGAAATGATGGATATGTTAATTAGTTTGATTGTGGTAATCATTTTATAGTCAAATCAGTCATTGGTACATCTTAAATATATTTAATGTTTATTTGTCAATCATTCTCCCATAAAGTTGGGAAAATGGTACTATTTTATAAATTTCATTTTCTATTTTATTGCTTGTATATAGAAATATAATTGTTTTTGCGCACTGATCTTGTATCATTGCATATCAATTTCAATTGCTAAAATGGAAGAACGTGCATCTCATAATCAAAAGAATGGTATTTTTATTACTGTTATATAAATGTGGAAATTTAGGCTCAAGGATTTTTATGGTGTGGTAGCCAGTAAGAGGCAGATCCAGGAATTGGGGTCAGGCCTTGCAAAACTAAATTCCATGCTTCTTAAACCCTGCCATAACTTC
This sequence comes from Tonatia bakeri, assembly GCA_004024845.1. Classification (NCBI taxonomy): domain Eukaryota; kingdom Metazoa; phylum Chordata; class Mammalia; order Chiroptera; family Phyllostomidae; genus Tonatia; species Tonatia bakeri. The sequence continues at coordinate 595,451 of PVIA01000141.1, read as the reverse complement.
CCCACATATGCAAGCTATAGATCTGAAGTAGTAAGCTAAAATTTCAAAGAGGAATAATACTAAAATTTGCCTGGATCTTGTGGCAATTCCTTGTTATATTTTTAAAAATTAGACAAAAAATCCTCAACCTGCAGGGCTTAGCTCAAAACACTCAAATGGATGAGGATCTGAAAAGTCATTTTCCTTGAGCCTTTTCCTATCTTTCAAAGCCTACTTCATCCAAGGCCGTGTGCCTGTGACCGTATCATCCCACAGCTAAAAACAGACTCTATTTCAGTGATAGCTTCAATACACATAAAACGAAACAAAATCTCAGATAATGACAACAATTTTAGGGCCTGTGTCCTCCAGTAATCAAAGAAGAAGGCTCAACAGCATGTCACGGAAGGATGGAATGAGGAATGAAATAGGTTCAGTGACAGATCCTTAAAGTAATGATGAAGCACTGACATGTGGAACCTGTCTCCCTGCACTGGCTCTAGCAGGTCACTTCGGTTTACCATCTTTTCCTGGCTATATATAGATAAGTGCTTGGAATATTAAAGTGCCTTGTAGACTGGTTATTTAATTGCTACAGAACTGGTTTCACGAAGGGAAGAAAGAACAGATTAGAGTCGAAGATGTAAATGTGAAACCTGACAGACTGCCGTGTGGTGCTCAGGTCTATCAATAGAACTGTCAGCCCACAGTTTCTAGCCGGCTATTATGGATCCGTGTAATATGAGAGGAACACACTTGACAACTCTGGGAGCGAGAGCAACTGCTCTTGCCTCCAGAATAGCAAGAAATGCTGTATTTTTGTCTTCTCATTTCCCACGCTATCTAGCATATTATACATTATCAAAATAATTTTAGATTGGAATAGCTTTCTTGTTTGCTCATGAAATGTTCATGCTTTCCTTTTGCTCTTTTTTTCCCCCTTGTTGATTCCTCACTTCAGTATCCCCGGTGGTTTGCTCTCTTTTGAACACTGGAGAAGTAGGTTCATATTCTTGCTGTGTCTCATGACTGCAAACTAGAAAATACATAAAATCCATTTTTTTTCCGTTGATTTTTTGCTTTGGAAAAATCTTGTCATTTCAGTCTAACAATTGGAAGAGGCAACTACATAACAGAAAATAGTCTTAATGTGACTTTAAAATTCAGTTATTTAACAGCCATGTGTCCAGCAAATATCTACACTGCTGTGGAGTCAGTAATGAGCAAAACTTTGCTTTCACGTTTCCTAGTTTCTAGAAGGGAGGTACACCAAATGCAGAAATGTAATGATTGCCCATAAGTGGAGCAAAGGTATGTTTTATTAGTGGATTTAATACATATTTTTCTTTATTGCAATTATGAAGGTAGGGTAGTAGTTTATCTTTGTCTGCTCAGGCTGCCATAATATAATGCCACACACTGGGTAGCTTAAACAATAGAAATTTATTTCTCCATATTGCTGAGTGCTATATGGCCTTTTCTCTCTGTGTGTGTATGCAGAGAGGAGCTCTATGGCATCTCCTCTCATAAAGACACACTAATTCTATTGGATTAAAGTCCCACCCTTATCAGCTCACTTAACTGCACTTACTTCCATAGAGGCCCATCTCCAAATACAGCCATACTGGGAGTTAGGACTTCAATGTATGAACTTGAGGGAAGTCAAACATTTATTTCTGTCTCTCTCTCCCCACCTTTTCTCTCTCTCTTTCTATATATAAACACATACACACACAGAGATATATATATCACATCAAATATAATCATGTATAATTATCTGTATTATTTATTTAATTAATATAAATGCATATGATTTATATTATATATCATTAGATTTTATGGGTATCAAGATTAAATTGTTAATAGGCATTAAAAATTAAACATAGTTTGATTATTGGCTTCTGTCAGGATTTTATATCAGTGTTGGAGTGATAGACTTCATTCAATAAAATAAATATATAAGAAGATATATCAAATATTGTGTTCTTTTGTTCCTTCCAAAGCTACTCACTCTCTTATCACTATAAAAATTATTGTAAACTTTGGTTAAGATGTTGCAGTCACCTGATTAAGTGCCAAGTTTTGCTTATTCTGTCTGGATGAATCTTATGCCTTTGGTCTTATAAAACAGTTTGCTATGTCCCTGGTGTTTTGGGTTGCCAGATTATAGGCTACTGGGACAGTCATTTCTTGAAGAGGAAGTGGGAGGAATAGCCCTGGGCTACTAGGGTGGGGTTATTCCTACTGCCTGGAAAGTAAGGAGTGAAGGGGAGGAGAGAGGGTAAGGGAACTAAACTAACACAGCACCCTCTGTATGGAAAGGAACATGAGGAGTGGATAGGAGCATTCCTGCCCTATCAGGAGGGAATCTCTCTGCCTACAGTTTGAGCTCTGCTGAAGAGTAATGAAATTATGTGGTCATTCAGCCTTGGTTGTGTTCAAAGAAAGACATAATATAATAAATGGGTTCTTATTAGCAGGGATGCAGTGACTTCTCCTTGACTGAAGAATTAACTATTAAAGGCATCAAATTTTATTTCACAGAGGTTGAATCCTGATGAGCCGAAAGGATATACCAAGTACTAAAGATTTTGCCTTGAGGCCATCATTCCAACTTGAATAGACTTTGCATGGATCAGCTGTACTGATGCATTTTTTGGCTTGATCATTAGATTTTATATTACTGCAGTGACAAATAAAACCATTTCAGAAGAAGAAGCTTATTAGACTTTAGCATTTTGGTTATGAGTAGCCTACATTTTACTAAATGTGAATTTAAATCACTGCAAGACAGAAAGAAGAAACATTAATTTCTGCTTACTTATGATGTGAGACTAATAGCCCTTTAAAAATAAAATTAAAGTAACCATATTAAGTTTAGGAGATAAAAGCTTTAATACATTAAATATTGATATATAATCCAAATTTTATCCCATTAATAATAGTGTCTATTGGTCTGGTTAGCTGAACTTTGGAGCATAATATTTTCCCCTTATATCTACTATTTCTCATGGCTGTGTTCCATGGCCAAAGGTTTTATTCTTCTAATCTTATACAGATGTCTCTGAATGTGTCTCACTTGTCATAAAGAGAACAAAAAAGAGGAAGGGAAGGCATCATTGTATAATAAAAAAGCAAGACCTGCAGTGAGTTGAGAAGGGAAAAAAGATATAAACAGGTGCCCCTACACTATGCCTAGGACCTTATGATTATTATCTTATTTGAATGCACATGCATCTTAAAGGCAGAGATTGCTGTCATTGAAGCTTAGAGATGTTCACTGATTTTCTCTGGGCCACAGGAGGTTTGAGATCCAAATTCAGGTCCATCTGATTCCAGGGTTGTGTGCTCCACCTGCTACAGTGCTTTTCAGTGATGGAGTTCTATTTGGTAAGCCTTCCAGTGTTTCTATAAATTAGGAATAACTGCCAACATCAGAACATTACTGTCAAAGTTAAAATGGCACCATGTGTTAATGTGCTTTGAAAACTCTCAAGTGACAAAGAATAGAGATGATGTATTGTGGATATACAATTAAAAATTTAATGCAATTGTTACAATGGGGAAGACACTTCAAAACACCCATGCCCCTAATGTGGTGTTGTTTATTCAAGTCACCTTCTTGATAAATGGGGACTATAATAATTAAGAAATACATTACTTGAAAACTCTGTCAAAAGCAACCATGTATGTAGGTAACCAGGATCACTAACAGGAAACCTCTGTAGCCACTTTGATGCTGCTAATTGACCATTGAAAATGATAGGTATGGTTTTCATAGATGGAACACAGAGCTGCAGCTTAGGAAAATGTTACTATGATTATAACTTAGCAAGAAAAGAGAAATGTCAGTGGGTATTATTAAATATAAGATATTTTTCTAGGGACTGTCAGAGAAATTCTTGTGTTCCCTACTCTTCTAGAAAAGGAGAGAATAGTTAGTGGTAATAAGCATATACACAGTTTTACCCTTCAAAAATGCATCCTTCTTTTGTACATAGTAATCAAATTATTTCTGGCTGACAATTTCTGGCTCGCAAATCATTTCAACACTGCCTGGCCACCACTCACCTTGTTTCATCCTTGCCTACACATTTGTCAGCCATCAGAACCACCTACAGCAGCTTCCACTCAAATGGCATGGTTCGTAACAAATCCCCTCAAAGTGAAAATAAATGTGAGCAGTCGGGTGACACCTTCCTTTCTCCTCCTTCCTCATGGCTGGGGCCCATTTGGCACCAAGCGTCACACTGTCCAGATGGTGGCCACTTCTCCGCTCCAGCTTTAGCACATTGTCTGCCAAGGCCCTGAGTGCCAGTTTTCCAGTGAGAATCTGCTTGCAGGAAAAGAGCTGCCTGGGTTACATCACCTCCCTTGCAGTTGACAACCAGGCTATGTTGAAACAAGGGCTAGGGCTAGAGCAAAGCGAGGAGGCAGGCAGAGAATGGATTTGTAGGGAAAAGGGAATTATTGGAGAAATGAACTTACCTGTGTGATTTTTGGCAAATTATTAGAAGTCTCTTGATTTCAATTTTCTCTGAAATGAAGGAGTTGAAGTGAATGATTATCTGACACTCCTCTAACAGTCTACAATCTTGTGGTTATTTAGAGCACATGTTTCAGGAGGGTGACTATGAGTAAGACCCTTTCTACTTTACAGGAATGGATGTATTACGGCCAGCCAGTAATTTGGGGGAGGAATAAATAGGTTTTAGACACATGTGGGAGGTAGCTTCTTTATAGCAAAACTAGGTCTGCTTGATGAAACATATTCACTGAGATCCTAATTTCAGACTGTCATGGCCTTCAATGTCGAGAAGAGTTTTCTAGGCAAGTGCAGATTTCTCGTCTGCAATTGTGTAATTGGTATTGTGTTGTTGATTCAGGAAATGGAGATTTACTGAATTTCTACTGTAAAGTAGGCACAGGGGACACTGGTGGATAGTTTTGAACCTAATATCCATGGAACAGGTGCAGTGGCTCACACCAGCAGACTACAGACAGTTTCTCCACAAGAGTGCCAAAGTACAATGTATATCCTTCCAATATTTTTACTGAAGTGAAAGCCATTCCCAGACGTCTGGCCTCATCTTGTGTCCTTAACTCTGACCATCTGAGCAGCTGTGAGTGCACACTGCTCAGGAGTCCTGGGTACTTTCTGGAGCTGTCCAAGGTACTAATTCTAGAGAGGGCACTTGCAGCATTGAAACAGGGCTTTGGGTCTGGTGCAGCTCCACACTGTACTGGATAGCAACTTACATTGAGTTGTGTAGCTATAAGTATTTCTTTGTAGATTCTGTCATCTACTGTGTAAAAAAAGTAGAAGTCAAAAAGAATGCTTATAAAAAGATTGCTGCTTTGATATTCAGCTTACTCTTGTCCAAATGATGAATCATCCCTTCATCAATATGTTTTTAATAACTGTTTTTGAATGTACAATAACACTGAATATTTTGTAATGACCTACTCAACTTTTCTTCCCATTTAAAGTTTCAGCTTGGAAGTGGGGAGTGTATGGGTAGAGCTTGACAAAAAAAATTGTTTTTCTTTTCTTTGAATGTGCTAGGATTCTGCATATGGTTATGTATTCAAATGGGTCTTTTGTTTCCTGTACTTTTCATTTGAAACACATTTTTCCTGTGCCATATACTCTTTTGTGCCTACTCAGTTAGTTACAACTAACTCATTTTACAAGAGTTTATATAAGGCTTAGAGATGAGGGGTTTTATATATCAGAACTGTATTAGTCTATTTAAATTGCCATAACAAAATGCCACAAACTGGGTGGCTTAAACAACAGAAATTCATTTGCTCATAGTTCTCAAGACTAGAAGTTCAAGGCAAAGGTTCCAGCTGATTTGGTTTCTGGTAAGGACTCTTCCTGGCTTTCAGATCCTTTCCTTTTCACTGTGTTGCCACATAGCCTTTCTTCAGTGTACACCTGTGGTCTGTGAGAGAGAGAGCTGTCTGGTGTCTCTTCTTTAAGGGAACAAGTTCTACTGCATTTAGACTCCATCCTTCTGAGCTCGTTTAACCTTAATTGCTTCCTTAGAGGTTCCATTTTCAAATGCAGCCACCCTTGGGGTTAGGACTTTAACACATGACTTTTGATGGGAAGAAAACCATTTATTAGATAAGAAGAAGGTTATAGATTCTCAAGAGATGTGTAGTATAAGACTGGGCTGGTATAGTTTCTGGCTGAAAAGTATGGTTTTTGGAGTCAGTCGCATTTTAGTTTGATTTCTGGGTAGGACTTGAATAAGCAAAGGAGATTAAACTGTGTGTATATCAAGAGCAAAGGCAAGATGGTACAGGCAGTGGTGAGGTTCTGTGTGAGTTATGAGGTTTGCATTAGGAAATCAACTTGGAAAGATACAGAGCTGGTCTAAATATAAGAGGCCCTTCAAACATCTGGATGGGCATTTATAAATTGCTGGAAAGTTTTGAAACAAAAATGGAATCTGAGCAAATATGTTTTCATGCATTTGGTCAAGCAGTGGATTGCAGAGAACAGACAGAAAAATCTGTGACAAATTCATGGATTTGAACTAGAGAACAGGGAGCAGGAAAGGAAATGAGTTTATTCTGAATGACATTTAAAGAAAAAAGCTAAGTTTGGGGACACTTTTGTTATAGGGGATTCAATCAAAGGAAATATCAAAGATGACTAAGACTTTGTTTTTTGCTGGATTTCTAATAGATGTTAACATTGCCATATTGCTCTGTTTAAGAAATGTTCAAAAATTTATGGATGAAGAAAAACAATGAAGGAAGACTTATAGAACTTTTGAGGAGCTGGAACCCAGTTGGTAGAAAGGGATATTTGAAGAAGAGGGATATCTAATATTCAGATGTGAGTTGTATGTGTCTTTTGTTATGATTTAAGCTCTCTCTGTTATTCTAAGAACAACTTTGGCATCTGTTCTACATAAAAGGATTTTTGAACCCTCCTTTTAGTTTCTTTGTTTTCTTCTTGGTGGAAATCAAGTAAAGGGACTGAATTACTCATGTCATAGATGTTGTACAGAACCTAACAGTTTGTGAAAAGTGATATGAAGCACACGCTGAACTTACCTAGCATAAGTAAGAATCTGGAGGCAGGTCATAGCATTCAAACCTACCCTGCCCACTCCAAACACACATCCTCACCTACCTCCCTCTTAAGGCTCTCATTAGACTATCAACAAGATGTGGAATGGGAATTGTCCAACCTTATCTAGATCTGAAGGCAAAAAGATGACCACCGCTGATGAATGCTTTATATATGGAACTATAATTAAAAAATTTATAAAGGAAAGTTATATCATTAAAAGTAATCTAAATGAAGTAGGATAGTTCTAATCCTATGAGACTCATTCATAGCATGATTATTAATATACAGGTTTACTTAAATTATTTCATGTCCCTTTATAAAAGTCCTTTGGAACCCACAAAAATAAGGAAGCTAATACAGAGACAAATCTTCTAAAGCTCTTTCTAGCAGGTTTTCAAAAAAAGTTATGCATTTGACAGTCAGCATTTATTGAGTACCAGTTACATTAATTAAGACATTTTATTGGGTCTTATGAGAATATGCAAAGGAACTTTGTGGTGTCTGGCCTTGAGAAACAGAGTTTACTTCAGGCACATGGGGGTCATTTTCTATTGACAGAAAGACTAGTAACGTGGAAACTTAGCTTTTGACAGGAAGTTAGAATACTTTACTACTCCTTTCCAAATCTACTCTTTTTTCCTGCTATATCAAAAAGAGGTATTATAGCAGCATACGTTAGCCTCTGTTTTTAACCTAAATTTGAGATGAAATTGAGGGAATTCTAGAAATATCAAAGTTAGTAGTCTTTATAGTGATTAGAACGTAACTTTGTGTGTGTTCAAGTGTGAGTGTGTGCTGGGGAGCAGGGGAGAGAAAGGAGATGAAGGAGAAAGGCACAGAACATTAGTACCAACAATTGAGGGAGAAATTGGAATTTTTAATATAATAGAGCACTTACATGTCTTAAAACTTTTTCAACTGACTTAGGAAGCTGGAAAAATTACTAAATCAGATTTGTTTGCAAGCTATTGAGTGTTATCCTATGTTTCATTTGTAAATATATTCTCAATATTCATTTACCCAAATGATACATTCAGTAAAAGGCAGTTTACATGGTTTCATTCACATAACAAAGTATCATAGTCTGGCAGAATATTAAAATTACCTAGTTTGGACATTATTTCCATGAATTTTTCACTTACTTTAAACTTTCATAAAGGAGAAACTGGTTTTCTCAGTGGCAGCCTAGGACATCCTTGGAAAACTTAGATTAGCTTGGATTATGTAAAAAGACTCTGAATTTAGTTGAAATCTGCCTAACTGTAACTTTCGTTTATTTATACCAGTTGATCATTTGGAAATGCAAACAAAGTAGGATAATTCCTTTCACAATAGAGCCCTGAAATATTTAAAGCTTTCTACCATGTCAAACCAAATTACATCCTCCACCGCATTGGACTTTGTGGATTTGTACTGAGTCTTCTGTTTCTGACTTTTCTACCCACACACCCTGAGTCTTTCTCATGTGTGTTACCATGAAATTGCATCTTCTTCCTCTGGTCCCTCCACACTCACATTGTATTGACCCTGCTGCACTGCTGCAGCAGATGGACCACACCCAAAATTTGGGTTGAATGCTGAGACTGATGGTACTACACACACACACACACCAAGAAGATATAGAAATATTTATTACATAATTGAGGTCTTAGGAGATCAGGAAAGGCTTTTAAGCAGGTCTAAAATGGCTTGAGAAAGCAAAGACATGAGATTGGTTCCACCTTTTATTTTAGTTAGAGGTTGGGGCTGAATAGGGATTTCATGCACAGGTCAAGGCTTGCATGGTTTGAATCTCTTGTCAGAGCCAAAAAAAAGAGCATCCAAGCTTTCTTAAAACTTGCCCAGATATGGGGTAGAAGGGGAAAAGGAAGGATGAGGATGAAAATAAGTCAGCAGTCAAGCATCAAAAATGGAGTCAGACTCCTTGTTCTATCCTACTTTTGTGCCATCGATATTCTGGACTTTAGCTCAGGATCATTCTTTTATCTTTATTAAATTTGGTCTTGTTAAACTCAGTCTATTATTCCAAGCTACCAAAGTCCTTTTGGATCCTTATTTTGTTCAATAGTGGTTTTTTTTAAATATTACCAAGCCATTTATCATTGGAAAATGCAGCAAAAATAACCTCAAATTTTTTTATGCTTGATAAAAATATTGAATGTTATAAAGCTAAGGACAAAGCATTGTGACATTCAACTCAATTATTTCCTCCAAGTTGGCATAAGCAATTAACTATCCTTCAGTGGAGCCAATAACCAATTCACCAAATTAAACTAGCACCCAAACCTTATTATTCTAGATTGTCTTAAAGACATTCTGATCAAACAATGGACAATGGGGACACTCTTGTGTAAACCCAGGTGATCAACCATATTAATAGTGGTCTACCTGATTACTAATGGTACCAAAGGAGGAAACATGGTTGTATTTGCTTTTTATCTGTTCCTCAGAATGCTGCCAGGACTCAATCACAAATTTACCTCTCTGTGGATTTTGGAATTCACTTTTTTTGGCTATTTCTTCTATCTCAGGTTTTGTAATACTACTCTTACTATCCAAAGATCTCAATTGCAAGTTATTTTCATAATGTGATTTGTAATCCATCATTGTCAGGAGATATAAATTTATTTAGAAAGCGTAGATGCTGACCTTTAAAGTCTTTGCCCTCACTGAGCTTCAGTTTCTCCCAGTAGTGTTTAGTCTAAGTTTTGGAGGTTGAAAAGCATTATCTTTATATCACTATTATATCATTTCAAAGTTATGGCCTTCTCATGCTCTAAATAAAACCATAAGTTACTTAGGTATTTTTATTTTTTCCCCAAATCTCAACTCATCCAGGAACTCAATTTTCATGACATGATCTTACTGAGCCTACTACTCTCGTACCTAATGTTCATTCATTCATTCATTTATACATTTATTCATTCACTCAACAATACTTTTTGTCTATTTGCTATGTTCTTGGCACTATATTACCAAGATGATTGATAAGATACCTAAGGATACTTTTCAGTTGTATTTTCTTCTTATTAAAATATCTGTAGCTACATTTTCAAGTTTCTTTCTACTTTCCTCTTCATTTTATTATTTTCAATTGTGCTCAAAATTACATTTTTGAGAACATAACACTTTTGAGTCATAATCTCTTCAGGAGTCTTATCCCATGAATAATGCATATCTTTTCTTTAAACATTTTGAAGACATTCACAGAATCTAGAGTATACAATTTATGATGTCCAGTCTTTTTCTCAGAAAAAATAAAGTTCAAGATAACATAATCACTTTCTTTCAAAGTTCACATTATTTTCACTTTATCAATCAATGCTTCTCCTTGTCAGAACAGTCCAAAGTAGTAGTAGTAGTAGTAGTAACAGTCCAGTAATTTCTTCTGGCTGCTGTTTTTCTTTAGCGATCATTGCTATTAATGGTACTCAAATACCTGTTACATGTTGGCTTTTAGCCAGATACAATTTTTTGCCTGTTCATGAATGGTCGAAGTCTCCTTTCACTGCTCATAAAGGATAGAATCCTCATTTTTGTTCACCCTTAATTCCTGCAGCATGATGAGTGCTCTATAATAGTCTCTGTTATTTTATTAGTTACTCATCAGTCTCCAATATGCTCTGTCTTCAGAAAATGGAGATTTCTATGCAGATGTCGATTTTCTTGACTTTTAGCACTACTTCACTTCTCCTCTTAAAAATCTCTTACTTTTGAGTAAGACAAGTTCTTCTAACATCATGTTCTAATGTAAAGGGTGATTATATCACACATTAGAGATTAATTTTTAAATATTTTTATTCTTTTGACTTTTATTGAATACCTATAAAAGAATAGTAATAATAAATATTTGTTGTGCAGTAGCTGTCTGTCAGGAACTTTATAAAACACTATATGTAAATTAACTAATTTGGTTTTTGTAACCCAACTGAGAATAAAATTTTCCAAGGTCACATGATTTCTAAGAGGAGGACAGAAACAGTATTCTGGGTACTGATAATTTAGTAGTGGGTGAAATGGAGAAGGTTCCTCTTATTAGAGAGTTTACAGGCCAGGAAGAAAGCAAATGTAAATAAATAATTACGATGCTTTCAGATGATAGGTACCATGTAGAAAACTAAACATGGGAATGTGGCAGAGAGTGGTTGAGGGAAACACTAACTTTCGTGAGGTGGTCAGGAAAGGCCCCTCTGGAGAGGTGACTTTGTTGATCAACCAGGCTGCTTTCAGCAGCAAGTCTGAAAAACTGAACACAAAATAGTTTAAACAATAGAGAATTTTGTTATTTTACATAAGAAGATGTCTTAGGTAGAAGGGCTCTAGGACTAGTTAATTAGAGTAATGGAAATGAGAGACTATTCATTCTTACACGCCCATCTCAGAATGCAGACTGAGCTATCTCCTTGCTTGTAAGATTGTTGCATCACTTATATGTATTTCATCTTCCCACACCTTAGGCAAAGTTTTTAAGTAAAAAGAGACAGATTTTTTTCCCATAGATCTCTTTTTTTTGCCATCAAAAAACTCCATTCCAAGCAGGCTTTACATTATATCATATTGACCAAAATCATGTCACCTATATGGCAAATAATACAGCCCTAAAGTCTAAGAGTTAGACTGATAAGTTCAGCCCCTTGAGCTTTGGTTTCTTAAGTATCAGAATGACCAAAGAAGATTAAACAACCAAAACATTCGGGACAAAAGAAGAGATAGGTTTGGATAGGCAACCACAAGTGCCTATAATGCCCTGTGTCCTGACTAATGAGAAGTGAAACATATGAAGATATAGGGGGAGAATATTCTTGGGAAGGGAAAGGGAACAGCTGGTGCAAGTCCTTGGGAGCAGAAAGTAGCTCAGTATGTTTAAGAAACAGAAAGATGTGCTGTTGGAGCACAGTGTTATGAGAGGCAGTGGGTAGGAAGAGGTGTGAATGAACAGGTGTAGGATTTAAGAATGCAGACTGAGGATACTTTAAAAAAACACAAAAACCTAGCCTCTAGTGTCTAGGTTCAAATGACAGACCTATCATTTAGTACTGGCTTCGCACAAATTACCTAACCTACCTGTGCCTCAGTTTCTATGTCTTCAAAAAGGTTGTAAATAATAATACACAACTCATGAAATTATTGAAAATTAAAAAAAAACAAGACATAAACAACAATTAGAACAGGACCTGGGGTATGTAGATGCTCAATAAATGTTGACAATCATTATTATATATTTTGTTTAGAGTGTAGGTCATGTAGGGTCCCATAGACCATAGTAAGATATATTGATTTTATTCAGAGTAAACTGTGAAGTCATTGGAGTGTTCTATGCAGGGAGTGAGCTAAAATGATTTGAATTTTTAAAGAATATTTTTCTGGCATGTATAAATTATAGTACATGACTGGGGAAGAGCAGATGCAGTAGAGTTAGCAGGCATTTGCTATCACTTAGATCAGGTAGATTTTCCTAGGGTGAAAGCAGTGGGGAGGCAGGTAGAGCTAACAGAACTTGTTGACAGCTTATATCTGAGTTTGTAGTTAAGAGAAACAAGGCATTCTGAATATTTGACTTGGAAAGTTGAGAAAATGATGGTACTCTGTTGAGATTTGGAAAGGAACCCATAGGAATCATAAAACCATCAAAGGGATCTATGAAAAAATGCTGTGAACCTTGCCTTAATATTCTTTGTTCATCAATGTGTTCTTTCACATTTCTTTTTTTCCCCTCACCTCAGAATACGTGTATTAATTTTTAAAGAGAGAGGAAAGGGGAGAGAGAGAAGCATCGATGTGAGAGAGAAATATTGATTGGTTGTCTTCTGTATGTTCCTTGACCTGGAATTAAGCCCATAACCTAGGTATGTGCCCCAACCAAAGATCGAACCTGCTATGTTTTGGTATAAGGAACGATGTTCCAAATCAGCTGAGCCTCCTGGCCAGAGCTATTCTTCCACATTTCTTAATGAGTTTTTAAAATCTTTCCTATCTTTGGGGGGACTCACTTTACCCCAATTTATACACTTGATTTGTTAAGATGATTTGTGAGGATGATTTTGTCAAACTGGGTTATTACAAAGCAGAAGTGGAACATAATGAATTTAGCATTCTTGTTTACTGTGTCCCAAGACTTTCAAAGCCCAGCTGTTCAAGTTTTACTAAGTGACTCTCATGGAAAGTGACTTATAGTTCATCTTCATTTTTATTTTCCCTACCTTTCTAGCTGCCGGAGCCTACTTATTTCCTGTAGGTAGATAATAATCTTATTTTATGTTTTGTTCTCAGAGTCACGTTGAAAGGTGGACAAACTAACAATTTCAGTTTAGCCCTATTGCATTCCTTTGACATGATCAAGTTGGCCTTCAATGATGGGTAGATACATGCCCCTTTCTCACATGTCTCTAGTCCCCAACAATGTCCTGCGAGAATATAATCTATGTAAGTGTCCAGTTTTGTAGATCACATGGGTTTTTTCTTTCTTACATGTATTACTGAAAATCAGGAACACTTAAAAAAAAGTTCTTGAGGTTCTTACAAGTGACTCAAACCTTGTTGCATTTTGATGACAACTTAATAATAGAAAAAGCAAACACTTTTAAACATAATTGTTTATTGGCAAGGACCACTTTGTCTTTGTTTGGCTCTGCAAGTACTGTAGCTCAGAGGACATATATAGTTGTATGAAATAACTAAAGATGGCATCATGGATGCCAGTAGTATTTGGACATTTAAGTTATTTTTTCAGGAGTGATGTTAAGATAAGGTAGACCATCAAAGGGTAAACCCTTTCCAAATTTTCTTCCTCATGGTTAAAATTACTACTTCAGTCAGGACTTTTTGGTTGTAAAATACAGAAAGCCAACTTGAACTAGTTATGGCAGAAAATCTAGGCTTAAGAATCCAAAGAACAGAACAGTTAAAGAAATTTTTACAAGGCAAGGAGCAGCTCCAGGAATCTTAAGCACTGACATTTGAACCCTGCCAAGATCGCTTTTCTTTCCATTTCTCATCTTTTTTTCCCACCCTTCAGCAGAACACTTTCTTCCACTGAAAGCTTTAAGGCTGTTTTTTTTTTCTTTCCAATTTTAGTATCAGAAAAGAAAGGATTCTACCTCCTAGATGTACACGGAAAAATACCAAAGAACACAAGTCAGGTTAGGTGAGAAGCCCACTGTCGTCAAATTGCTGTGACAAGGGAGTCAAGGTGGCGTAGTAAGAAAGCGGCCCCCAGACAGGGGGGAATCTAAAGAGGGTGAAGGGGCAGCTCCCCAACAGAATAGGGGATGCTGTTTTCAGAAGAAGAGAAAACTACTAGACAAAAGCAAAACAAAACAATCAAGAAAAAAACAACAGGTGTTCACTAAAAGAATTCATTTGCAAGATGGCTAGCGAGAATTCGATGTTAACCCAGCAACTGGGGAATGGAGATTTACTGGTTCAGGGGTGGCACACCCCTCTTCTTAGTCTTCAGTCCCAGACAGTTAGACTCGTTAGGCGATTTCATTAACAAACTGAGATATCTAATTCAAGATCAGCACTTTTCCAGCAATCAAATCCCATTGAATTGTTGTGCTTTCTTTAAGTCTTTGTTTTCATTTAGAGAATTTACTTTTTTTCTTTGTCTATTGTGCTTCAGGGACTTTCATTTCAAAGGAGTTGTTTGGTAAATAACCTATCTCAACCGCTTTTGGGGTTAAGCAGTATTTTCTTTGTATGCTAATAATTGGGAGATAGACTAAACCAATTTATTTGAAATACACACCAGGCATATTTATATTTGGGGTAATTCCCATTTTATAGGCCAAATTATATTCATGGAAGGTAAGTTATTTGTCCAAGGTCACATCTCTTATTACCCAGAGGTCTAGTATTAAAATCCCCATACCGCTAGACATCCTTAGTTTTATGTCATTCCCATTGCATCAGGCTTGGTGAAGAAAAAGTGAGAATAAATTCAATAATAACTAAAGGCAAAGAACAGACTGGATCACCCCAGTTTACACCGAACACTTTCTGCCCCTGGGACTCAGAATGTGAAGCTGGAGGTGGAGCTGCTAGAAGGGAGATGCTTGTCTCCCTCACACAGGCAGGATCCTCAGGGCTGGGAATGTTTAGGCAGCACGGGAGAGCTCCCAGAGGAGAGAGATTCTTGGATTCTTCTCTCTCCTTTCAACCAAGGTTCAATCAGGTTCTACTCATCATGTGTCTCTCCAAGCAACACCCCCTTTTTTTTCGCTCTGCCACTGCTGCAGCTGTCCTTCTGGTCCCTCATTTTCCCTGCTTCTCAAACAGCCCCCTTCTAACTCATCATCACCATGGTGATCTGTCTGGATCACATCATGCTCCAGCTTAAAATTGTTTAAGTCCTATTCCTTCCTCCGACCACACGAAATAAAGTTCATGTCCTTCACCCTGACATTCCTCTTGGACTCTTCAACCTCAGTTCCTGCCAGCGTTGGTCCTTGGCCAGGCAAGATTTTGAACTGACCTAATAACTAGAACTTCTAGAGGTTAGAGCTGTGAAACCTTACTTATCTTCACATATCTATTAATGCACAAATATTTATTGAACTGAATAAATAAACTGAATATTTATTCTCTTTAGAATCTAGATTAGGTCTAAATGTCAGAAGAAAATGAATCCACTTAGTACATAAGGCGACATTTTATAGACAAAACTGTAAATATAAGTCATTGCCCTTGTATTTTACTTCTTTAGTCTTCTGAAACTAGATTAATCACTATTGTAATATTACAAGCTACTGATTCAGTAACGGAATTTGAATTTTGCAATCTGATTTGAGGTTTGAAGGAATAGCTGGGCACTTCAGGTAAAGCTAAATCCTAACTAAATCCAGGCACAGAAGTTTTCTTATTTGGTTTTTGAAGGGTTTTTTTTGCCTTTTTGGATCTCTTCTCATGTATTTCTGTTCCAACTTCAGTTTTGAAAAAGAATGAATGAAATGAAAAAAGAGACGATACAGAAGATGATAATGGGCAGAAGGCTATAAGCCCTGATAAACAAACAAATCATTCCTGGAGGACGGACAGATGTAGTTCTCTTAGTGCTATCTGAATGGGAGTCTACCGGCTCCTATGTCTGGGGACCTCCCTAAAATGCAAAGTCTTTGTGCCTTGCTCAGTGTCCATTAGCAAGTTCAAGTGGAGACTACCCTTTCTTTTGAAAGAGTGAAGATTATTTTGAGATTGTTAGTGAATGTGTTTCTTGAGGTATATGAGAAATTGGAGAAATTTTGCATCACTTTCTTTTTCATAGATCCCCTTTAAAATAGTATCCATTAAAGATTTATATGAATGATTACATGTAGGGATGTTAAGGCATCTAGAAAAAAAAGATGAGTATACTTCAGTGACATTAACTCAGGTCTAGGAAGGTTGAATTTGGGAAAGTTCAGCAGTTGTCCAAATTGCAGTGTCCTCAGGAGACTCATTTTTGGTCATGATCAAAGTATGCAATGGAGGTAAACTTGGAAACCTGGGTAGAAGTTTTGACTGTGGACATATCTTGGTATCAACGTCAAAACATCAGGTATCAGCTTTCCTGCAGCAAGACTGATCCTGGGTCCTGCCTCCCTGATACTAGTTTCATTGGTCTAGATGTCTCTGGACTTGGGTGAGGTTGGGCTGTCCATTTGCTTTCAGACTCTTTCTCATTCCTTTTTTTTTCATTTTCATTGTCAAGCATCAGTGACTCTGAACAGGTAGGAGGTAAAGACAGGTCCTTATTTCCTTTTCTCTGTCCCAGTTCTTGGACTATGCCTGGCACACAGGGACACATTATAAAAGTTTATTGCATAAATCATAACCACTTTTGTCACGTATATAGTTTGGAAAATAGGTAGAATTTGCTTCATAGAGATGGTTTCTGAGAAATTCTTTATTTTAAGGCCTTTCCTCCTTTTCCTGAAGCTCCCCTGCCACCCCATTGGCTTCTGTGGTTTAATGTCTCCTGGTTGTGAGCACTTACAAGCTCCAGTCCTTGTCCTCCAACTCTCTAGATGCTTCTACTCTGATGGCTCCCACAACATCAAGGTTGGTGTACTCAGATCTGCTGCTCCATTCCTAGTGTTTCCACAGGCACACTCATATCTGAACCTGTTCTGTACAATTTTCTTCTGGCTCCCCTCTTCTTGGACCACTCTCTATACTCCTGGACTCTGTCTTTGTTGGGACCCATGGTTATTTTCAAGCATCCAGGCTTAACCTTGGAATCATTTTTCCTTATTAGACACTTACATTTTCCTATATCCAGGGATTTAATACGTCTTGCCCATTTTATTTCAGACTCTTTCTCATTACTTCTTTTTTCATTTTTATTCCTCTGTATGGAGGAATATACCAATGTCCAAACCCTCTGTGCCTCATTATTATCACGTTTATAGATTATTACAGCCTCTTAAAAGTTTTTCCTGTCTGCAGTTCACCATCCACACATCATCTGGCATTTTGGTGTAGGCTAATTTTTTCTAAACAGATTTTCTCAAGTACTAGCTTGTTGATTTATATACGGTTTTAGATCTCACTATTTGGTAAAATGCTTTTCAAACTAATGACCTCATTGTTCCTGCAAACATGTAAAGGATTCCTTTACATGTTTGTAGGATCCTTTTTCCATAACTTGGCTTTTGATAAAGCTCTTGGTCTGGAAACTCTTACCTTTGCACTCTGCCACCTGTCAGGGCTCAGCTCAAGCGTGTCATACCACTTTCATAAAATTTTATGTGACTCTTCCCCTCTTAACTGATATCATTTGTAACTAACTGCAGCCTTTAGAAGCTGTGCTGGTCTTTTTGGATGGTTTACTCTTGTCTTACCTGCATTAATATGTTGTAAGTTTCTTGACATTAGAAATCTTGCCTTGCATGCCATTGGTAATCTCCTTAGTACCAGCCTAAGTATCTACAGCATTCTATGAGCTTAATAAATATACCCTCTTCCCAAAACAATGCTATTAGTGCATTTATTTTGGTTTATTATTTATAGTTATCAAGCACTAGGTATTGAAAATCCTAAAAATGTACTCACTTGTTATTTGCTATTGCTTTGTAGTCCTTGATTTTCAGGGTATGTTTGGGGCAGCTTCCCAAAGGATAGAATGGATAAAAAGAAGGGATTTTCTATGAGTTATAAGAAACTATTCTGTAAACGTGCCAAGTTAATATTAATTCCATAGTGGTTGTTAGAGAGAAAAGTTTAGTAGGGACAAGTCAATATCCAGAATATTTATAGTCATCACTTTTATTCTTGTATTTCTATGATTGCAAATGAACTTGTTATTGATCTCATATGTGGAATTAATATTGCTCATCTTTGGTCACTTAGTGGTTGTAGTAAGTAAGTACGTAATGGTAACAGTAAAAATAATAGATGCAATAGCACTAATAGAAATAGCAGGAATTATCTACCATATTTGTATTATGTACCAGACACTGTGCTAGGTGTGATACATATCTTATTTTACTTATCTTTATAAAACTTTATGGGGCATTGTTGATCACTGTTACAGAGTCACTAACTTTGCTCAAAGAGGCTACTAACTTGTCTAAGGACTATAGTTAGTAAATGGTAGGTCTGGAAACCAAGCTCAAATCTGTCTACTTTCAAAGCCAGATTGATGTCATATTGCTTAACTTAGTGAATCAATGGAAAAAGTTTTTTTAAAATAAAACTATCCTATATATGCTTTTAGGTGCATTGGTTGGAACCTTCTTTTATGATGTGTCTACATGAGATTAGTTGAATCCTGAGTGTTTTGAGGTACAAATGTATGGTCTAAGCAAACTTGGGAGAATGAGTTTGAGCAATTCCAAGATCCACTACAGAAAAATCAGCTCTTAAACTCCATCACCCCTTTACTGGACATTTAGGCTTGAGTTTTTTTAGATATTTCTACTCATGTAAACCAAATGGGTAATATTCTGGAATTTATATTAATCTTGACTTTCTCAGTCTGAAATAATAAGTTCACTCAAAAAATATGTGAAATTCCTTGCCATTCATGATATAAAGAATTTACTACTGCTTTTTTTTTGCTCATATTAAAGACTGAGACAGTGCAACTCAAGTTATTTTATTGGGTTAATTCTAGCATTAATTTTTAAATCTTTCTTTATTTAAGATTTTAGTCATAGTGCTCGCTTTGCAGTGCAGCTGCTGTGTATGTTGAAGTGGTAACGTGTGAAGCTGGCATGTAGTTGAACCAGTTGCTGTCTGACAAGTCTTAAGTTATTTGTGGTTCATATTGTAGTCCTATATAATGTGTGAATGATTTGCCCTTGGCATTGATTCAAAAGATAAAAAACAGTAATGTTTAACATAGAAATAAAAGCGTATTTTGTATTTGCCTTTTGGAAACCTAAAATTGCTTAGTTTTTTCAATAATATGTACAGTTTGTTTTCCACCAGACCACATTGGTTAAAAGTTCATAGGGTACAATGATAGAATTAGTATTTCTCTGACTTTATCTCCATATAATTGTCAAGCCTTCAATTCCCCTTAAACAAGTTTCTAGGTGATATCTCATAATACTTAAGAACAGTCTCTCTTTTGAGTGTTGGTGCCATGATGCTGGGGATGGTTCTAGAAAACATCTGCTAATATATCATTGCCAATGCCAAAACTACAGCTTCCAACATTTATGGATGCCAAAGCCATAGCTATGAGGAAGTCAGGAGCTGTTCCAGTTTTTCAAAGCTGAACCTTTCATGCCCTTCCATTGTGCCATGTGTCCTATTAAATGGAGAGACGTCCTCTTTCGGGATACATACTCCCCAGTCTCGAATCAGAGCCATTTGTATTCCTGATGGCTCAGAGACACTTCAGTTTAGTCACAGTCATTTATCTTAGACTTGGGCCAAGTTCGTGGGCTCTGGGGCTGAGGACATATCTGTATTTGAAATTGCTCTTATTCTTCAGCCTGAGGGTGGTTTCCTCCCAAGAGCCATTAGGTCTCTCCTACAAATTAACCCCTGGATGACAGTTCCAAATCCTCCATATTTGTCCTTTGGATATAGCTGTCATAATGCATTTACAAGTTATGTCTGAGCTATTTTTACATGTTATTGTCAGCTAAGCATTCCTGTGCCCTATATATGTTAGCAAAAAGTACATTTTTTTTGTGAAATATATGGTCATATGGTCTAGTTATTGCAAGAAGAAAATTTTAAGTATGTTTTATTGATTATGTTTTATAGTTGTTGCAATTTTCCCCTTTCGCCCCCCACCATCAGGTACCCCCTTCCCTCCAGCAATCCTCCCCTTAGTTCATGTCCATGGATCATGTATATAAGTTATTTGGCTTCCCTATTTTCTATATTATTCATAACATCTCTCTGTCTATTTTGTACCTACCAATTATGTCTTTTAATCCCTGTACCTTTTCCCCCATTCTCCCCCTTTGCTCTCCCAGTTGATAACCTTCCAAATGGCCTCCATACATATGATTCTGTTCCTGTTCTGGTTGTTTGCTTAGTTGGTTAGTTTGTTTGTAGATTCAGTTGTTGATAGTTGTGAATTTGCTGCCTTTTTAATGTTCATAGTTTTGATCATCTTTTTCTTAAATAAGTCCCTTTCATATTTCATATAATATAGGCTTGGTGTTGATGAACTCCTTTAGCTTTACCTTGTCTGGGAAGCACTTTGTCTGTCCTTCCATTCTAAATGGTAGCTTTGCTGGATAGAGTAATCCGGACTGCAGGTCCTTGCTTTTCATTATTTTGAATGCTTCTTGCCAGTCTCTTCTTGCCTGCAAAGTTTCTTTTGAGAAATCAGCTTACAGCCTTATGGGAACTCCTTTATAGGTAACTCTCTGCTTTCTTCTTGCTGCTTTTAAGATTCTTTATTTATCTTTAACCTTTGGCATTTTAATTATGATGTGTCTTACTGTGGTCCTCTTTGAGTCCAACTTGTTTGGGACTCTGTGCTTCCTGGACTTGTATGTCTATTTCCTTTGCCAGATTAGAAAAGTTTTCTTTCATTACTTTTTTCAAATAAGGTTTCAATTTCTCATTCTTCCTCTTCTCCTTCTGGCATCTCTATGGTTCAAATGCTGACACATCCCAGAGTTGCCTTATAACATCTCCATTATGTTAAATTTTTGTTTGTTCTTTTTGTTCTGGTTGAATGTTTTTTTTCCTTTTGTTCCAAATCACTAATTTGAATCCTGACTTCCTTCCCTTCACTGTTGGTTCCCTGTAGATTTTTCTTTATTTCACTTAGTGTAACCTTCATTTCTTCCTTTACGTTGTTGCTGTACTCAATGCATTTTTTGAACAACCTCATCACCAGTGTTTTGAACTCTGCATCTGATGGGTTACCTATCTCTGTTTCATTTAGTTCTTTTTCTGTTTTTTTTTTCTCTGTTCTTTCATTTGTGCCATATTTTTTTGTCTCCTCATTTTGGCAGCCTCCCTGTGTTTGTTTCTGTGTATTAGATTAGATAAAGTGTGTGGGGCTGAGCTTTAGGTAATCACCAAGGGGAAGCAACCTGCTTCACTGATTTGTGGCACTGTGTGGGGGATGGGCTTGGAGAAGGCACTATACCACTACCTGGCTTCTGGGAGTTTGCCTGGCACTCTCCCTATTTCTAGTCACTTCACCCACTCCCTGTATGTGACTGGCACTGTTCTAGCTGTTGCCCTGGTGTTGAATCCTAAAGTGGGTATACATTTGTGTATGTTTTAAGACTATATGGGCCTTTTAAGTGGAGTTTCCTGAAAATCTTGCAGTTCCACCACTCCAGCCTCCACTGGTTTTTATAGGCAGAAATTATAGGGATTTATCTTCCAGGAGCTGTAACCCTGAGCTGTGCAGTCTGGCCTAGGGCTGGGATCGCTCACTCCTAAAGTATCCCTCTCAGTTTTTATCTGCCACACATGAATGTGGGACTGCCCATGCCCATTCTACCACATCCACTGCCTCTCCATGCCACATGGTGTCTCCTCATCTCTGTGCCCTGTCTCTGTGTCTCTGCCTCTCCTACCTGTTTGGATGAATTAGGCTTCTTTAAATTTTTGGTTGTCAGACTTCCATACAGTTTGATTTTCTGACAGTTCTGGGTGTTGTTTTGAGATTTAGTTACAATTCCCTTTACGGTTGTGTGAGGAGGTGAAGCGTGTCTACCTACTCCATTTTGACCAGAAGTTGCAAGAAGAATTTAAGGTAAATTTTTTTTAAGTGGCCTTGATAATAGCTTTTTCCCCTCTCCTTTCCTCCTCTTTTCTCTTTCTTTACTTTCCTCTTTTTCTTCCTCTGTCCCTTCTTTCCTCTCTTTCTTTCTTTCTTCCCTTTTCCCTTCCCTTCTTTTTCCTTCTTCCTTCCTTCCTTCCTTCCTTCCTTCCTTCCTTCCTTCCTTCCTCTCTCTCTCCCTCCTTTCCTATGTTAACTTGGTTTTCTTATGCAGGAAGGAGGGTAAGCTTTCAGTATGTCCTAGTTTATCTGCCTCCTTTGCACACAGAGCATTGCTGTATTAGAGCTCTCTGGTCTTTAACTTTTGGTTGTCATCTGGTGATGACTTACACTGTTATTGTTTTAAATCTATGACAAATCAACTTCCTAAAAAACACTGTCCATGCTCTGTGACTTATTATGAGTCAATATTACTTTCCAGTTAAGGCCGATCCATCTTTGTTTTCTGTTGTAGTCAGATCACACAACACATTATGCATTCATGTTTTTCTCTGGTTATGATATTTGGTATTGTGATATACTGCATTACTACTAATCTTTATTTCAATCAAAAATCATCATTGGAAATCAGAAGAGTCTGAGTTATGTATGGCATTTGGTGAATATTTATCTACAAATTTAGAATATTTTTGACAGAGGATTGACTTAACTGAACATTTGCTACTGAGTAAAGAGCCAACTTCATGTGCAGAAAAAACTTGTGTCAGGTACTGTTCTGGATGCTGGTGCACAGTGGGGAGCAGGTGAGTGCCAGAGCTCACAGGGCAGCAGGGAAGAAATTCATTGAACAGGTAGCTACCAGTAATGTATGTCTTGTGAGCACAGAGCTGGAGGACATAATAGAAAATTTGTCCCCTCCTTGAGAAATCTTAAGGGAGAAATAGTGTAGACATATTAATTTTTATCTAGTGGCAAATATAACTATTTGGATACATGTAGAATATGTGAATCATAAAAGCCATGAAATATACATTTATTTCAGATTGAAATGCAATATTTTCCTGAAAGTACGTTAAACTTTCTGTACTAATTAATCTATCCTTTTTAGATGGACAACCACATCATAAAAACAGCAAAACACAAAGACCTGAAAAAAGAAAAATAAAACAAAACCTACTATGGAAAGAGCTATAGGAGAATAATTTTGTAAAGGCTTATTATCTAGTCTCATCTCTGCCCCCACTTTCCATGCCCAGTGGCTTATCTTGGTTGCCTGGTATTTAGTGAGCTCTGAGATGAACTTAAAAACTATAACATAATCTTTATTAAATACACCTAATTTATAGTTAGAAACGGAGCAAGCTTAGTTATCTATGTGAGTACCATATATATATGGCTGGCACAGCCTGGTCAAGTCTTAAGCTTTGGTAGTGGTTAGTGTAGCTTGCCACCCCATTGATTGTCCCCAATGAAAGAAGAAGGAATGGGACTGGCTATTTGAGAAAGCCATTGAAAACTTGGTGGTGGTCAGGTGGAATATGGGAAGGTATAGGAATAGCCTACTGAAAGAAGGTGTTCAGCAATTCAAATATAAACTATTGAACAGCTTAGTGGTAGGGGTATGACCCCCTGTGCAGTAAAAAATGCATGTATAATTTTTGACTCCCTCAATGCTTAACTACTAATAGCCTATTGTTGACTGGAAGCTATACCAATAATAGAACATTCAATTAACACATATTTGTATGTTATATGTATTATATACTGTATTCTTACAATAAAGTAAGCTAAAGAAAATGTTATGAAGACAATCATAGGGAGGAGAAAGTACATTTACAGTTCTTTATGCATTCATTAAACACACACACACAAAGTTCACACCTTTGTTGTTTTAGGGTCACCTGTATGGCCAGCATGGCTCAGTTTCAGACTCTTTTACCAGGACTACTTAAAAAAAAATCCATGCAAGAGAACAGTAAAATTTTTGCCTTCTTTTGGAAAAACGCCTGACAAAACAGATGGATTTTGCCTAATGCCCTAAACTGCCAGCTCATTTGGTGCTTTGAACCAGAAGAGAAAGGATTTCAGAGTTCTACTACCTTTACAGAAGAAACACTGTTTAGAACCCTCTACATCCAATTCCAGAAATGTTTATCATGTACAGAGAGAAGAGCATTGCAAGGTCAGCAGATTCCAGTTATGTCAGGACTGCACAGATTCATGAATAATACTTGGAAGTGCACCTGGAGGAAATTTTTTGGCAGGCTGTAGGGCACAGGTGTGAGGCCAATATACTACACTAATTTAAACCTTTCTGACTTATTTTCAAACAAGCTACAAATTTGTACATTTTATCAAATTAGGCCATTGCCACTTATATTAAATGATATGATAGATATAAAGGTTTTCCAAAGCAAACAGCACTAAACAATTATAAGCTATTATGATTGCTATCTTTGTGCAGGTAATTCAGATAGTAGTTGTGATTGTTTATGTCTAGGAAGAAACAACATGAGAAGGTAATGTTCCTATAGTATAAGAGTGCATTTGCCTGATTAAATTAATTTGTGGGTTAAATTAATTTCCCCCATCCCAGCTCTTTCAGAAGCTTGGACTGCATTAGTTACTAGTGATTGAAGTTGTGAAATTTTTATGTCCCAGGATGGACCACATTTTGTAATCTAGGAAATCTCCCATAATGTGGGAGTATATGAAGTGAGTTTTTTTAGATGGGGCAACTGTGTCTAAGAATGCATGTGCAATTTCTGCGTGTTCCTTTCCCAAGGGAACAGTCAAGTAGGAAACAGCTCCTTCTGGGACCTTCCTACTCAGCATCTTATGAAAGTATGCAACATTACTGTGACAGGCACTGGCTTGGATGTAAGAGACAACGGCGTTTAGTTTACAGCTCTGTCAGCTCTGTCAGTTATTGTGTCTTTTGATAAGTTATTTACCCTTATGGGCAAGATGACTACTGCATATATAATGGAGTCTGAGAAGGAGCTGCCAGATGAGTAGGAGGAAAGTGAGGTAGGATGGTGTCCCAGAAGCCCATGCAGACTCTGTCTCCTTGAGAGTTGTTGAATCTTGCATCTTGACTTTCTTAAAGATACTAATGTCTGCTCTACACAAATTGTGTCAAATGCTGCCAATTGGTTGATGAAGTATCAATCAAATGCTTGATCATTGAGGAATGAAAGACAGAAATGAGATGAATGCTGCTAGGGAGGAGGAGCCAAAGGAATGTGCCCCCCCTTTTATGATTGAGTAATAATGACTTCATTATATTGTACTCAGAATCAATCAATAAACAGGGAGGAAATAATTGGTGATACCAGAAAGAAATGGACAAAATCCTGGAATGATATTCTTGAATAAGATGTTGGAGGTAGGGGAGATAACATAAAATGTTCAAGAGAAAGTGTAAGTCTTTGCTGATATTTTTCACAATCTGCCCTGAAGTAAACTTACTTTTCTCATATCTAGCACACAGTTTCACCTTCATGCTTCTGTGGTCCCACCTTCCAATGTGTAGAAAATTTCTAAGGTTCATTCTTGAGGGGTTACTATTCTTTCAAAACCAGTACAAAGTTTTCTCCTCTTAATGAAGTTTATTCCAACTGCCAGAGACCCTCTAGAATGAACAACAAGTAAATGCTACCAGACACCTGTGACATTAGCATTGGAAATGAATTTGACTTTAGTTACTTGTCAGTGAAAGTGACTAGGATGTCATATTCACATAATTTGTTTCTATCACAAGAAACCTTTCAAACTCCACTATTTATATTTAGATTTATTAAAGTGAAATAACATTAAAAGCTCACTTCTTCAGTCACACCAGCCACAAATACGCCACATATAGATAGTGTCTACCATTTTAGAGAGTGCTGATTAATAATGTTTCTATTTACTGGAGAAGATGCTGATGGACAGCACTAGGATCAACTTCAAAATAGTCCACATTGATGCTCCACAAGTGATGCAGAAACAGACCATGTTCTTGCCCTCAGGGAGCATACAGTTCACTAACGGAGCTAGACATGTAAACATGATACAGACATAAATGTAGACATGAGTGAACACAGGCTGCCTCTAACTGGGAAACTAGAAACTTCCTAGAGAATGCATTTGAGCAGAATTGTTATGAGGAATAAACTTTAATTGTTGAAGGGAGAAAGAATTCCTAATTGAGGAAATAACATGAGCAAAAACATGAGAAAGCATGAAGTGAACATGCATAGCATTCAAGGTGGGAGTCTAATGCTGTTGAGCTGTACTATGCAAAAAACCAAAACCAAACAAACAAACCAGCAACCCTCTTCCCCCCACAAAAAAAGAAAGTGCCCTCATTCTGTTTCAACTAGTTACCCTTTCCCCTTGAAATTCCAAATGGGATAAACAGGATGCAAGATGTCACTTATTAGTTGGGTTACCGCCAATGCTTCTTGAGCTGACTTCTGATGAGGCTCATTTTACAAAACAGCTGTCCTGAGTATGGAAATGTCCCCATATTTGGACTTGTGCGGAGAAAACAAGCAAAAGGGCCAAGGATAATCTAGCTTGTTTTCCCTGCAGAAGTCCAACTATGGGGACATTTTCATACCCAGGCCAGCTGTTTTGTAAAATGAGCTGAAGTGATGCCAGCCTAGTTACACACACAGGAGATGAGCTAGTTGGTCATTCTCAGCACATGAAGGAAATAGGAAGCAGACAAGTGGGTTGTACATGGGTGATGTTCTTTTCCCTCATGCAGCGACCTCACCCATTTGTAATAATCATGACCCAAACAGGGTTCTAGCATTTGTATATGTTTTTTAAATATCGGCAACCTTGATGAAGGCTCTCATAAATTCTGTAAAGGCTAAATATGTATTTACTTATGTTTTTGTGTAGGTGATTGTGCAACCTAAAAGGGGGAAAAATAAATTTGTATCTTTCCCTTCAGTCCTTTTATCCGTACTTCTTTTTTTTTTACAGTATTATTGTATTAGCTAGAACATCCAGTACAATACTGTGTAGCAGAAGTGATAACACAGGCTTTGGGTTTTTTGTTTGTTTGTTTGTTTTGTTACAGCTGAAATGTTTTTAAAGTTCCATCTTTAAGTGTGATGTGGGGGAAGAAAGGAGTTTGTATCTTTCTCTTCAGTCTTTCTGTCTTCGCCTCTTCTTTATGGTGTCATTGTATTGGCTAGAACATCCAGTACAATACAGGAGAGCAGAAGTGATAACACAGGCATCAGGGGTTTTTTGCTGTTGTTGCTGTTGTAGCTGAAGTTTTTTTAAAGTTCCATGTTTAAGGATGATATTTGTAAGTACATTTTCTCAGGTAAAGACGGTTTCCTTTTAATCCCAGTTTCACACCTTTTTATAAACCAGGAATGAATAATGAATCTCATGTTTTTGGTCTTTAAGAGTGTATTTAGGTGGTAAGATGACTTATCTCCCTCAATCTATTGATATAGTGAATTTTACTGATGGATTCTTCTGATTGCTTAATCACTCATATCTTCCAAAAATTACAAGTTTGTAAGTATATTTTTAACATGACTTTATTGGATTTGACCTGCAAACTTTATTTGGCTATTCAGGTATATTTTATTGGCTGGTGTGTGTGTGTACTCTGATTGTTTAAATATCAGGGGTTTCTTGGCCTAATAAAATAAGGTGAGTGGTTTTTATTATTTCTTATTTCTCTGAAACAGTTAGTATGAGGTTGAGATCCTCTGTTTCTTGGAGGTTTGTCCATTAAGTTTTTTAAACCTGTTTTCTTAATGAGAAGATACAGACAATGAGGTTTTAGGAGAAAGGGAATATTTGTTTCAATGTGTTTATTTGATTATTGGTATATAGATTTTCTATAGCTTTTGGAGCCAATTTTGGTAATTTTTGTTTGTTGACATAAAAATTGGTATCACTGGCTTTCTTTAGTTACTCATTGCCTAGTACCTCTTGTTTTCTTGACTTTAGAACATTCTGTGTCATTTTATTTCACTCATGACCCATAAATGAAACATAACCGGATATTTTGAATACAAATTAAGGATAGCTATATTTTCATATGTTCCTGGGCCCTCTGTATGTCCTCCTTGGAGAAGCGTCTATCCAAGTTCTTTGACCATTTTTTGACTGGGTTGTTTGTCATTTTGTAGTGGAGTCATATGAGTTCTTTATATATTTTGGAGGTCAAACCCTTGTCCGAGGTATCACTGGCAAATATGTTTTTCCATATAGTTAGTTCTATTTTCATTTTAATGCTGTTTTTTTAGCCATGCAGAAGCTTTTTATTTTGATGAGATCCCATTTGTTTATTCTTTCCTTTATGTTCCTTGCTCAGCATCACTAGCCATCAGAGAGATGCAAATTAAAATCACAATGAGATAACACTTCACATCATTGAGAATGGCCATCATAAACAAATCAATAAACAACAAGGGTTGGAGAGGTTGTGGAGAAAAGGGAACCCTAGTGCACTGTTGGTGGGAATGTAGACTTGTGTAGCCACTGTGAAAAACAATTTGGAATTTCCTCAGAAAAATAAAAATGGAACTACCTTTTTCCTGGAAATTCCACTGCTGGGATTATATCCTAAGAACCCTGAAACACCAATCCAAAAGAAACTATGCACCCCAATGTTCATAGCAGCACAACTTATAATAGCTAAGTGCTAGATGCAACCTAAGTGCCCATCAGTAAATGAGTGGATCAAAAAACTATGGTACATTTACACAATGGAATTCTATGCAGCAGAGAGAAAGAAGGAGCTCCTACCTTTTGTGACAGCGTGGATGGAGCTGGAGAACGTTATGATAAGTGAAATAAGCCAGTTGGTGAAAGACAAACACCATATGATCTCACTTTTAAGTGGGACCTAATGAACAAAACAAACAAGCAAGCAAAATATAACCAGAGACATTGAAGTTAAGAACAAACTGACAGTAACTGGAGGAGAGATGGGAAGGGATAATAGGGGGAAAGAAGGGAAGGGTTTTCAGAAATATCTATAAAGGACACATGGATATAACTAAGGGGGGTGTGATCAGGGGTGGGAGATGGGGATGGCTGGGGTGGGGGGGGAAATGGGGACAACTATACTTGAACAACAATAAAAAATGATTAAAAAAGAATACCTATATTATACCTATATTACCTATAATATACCTATATTATAATCCATAACTTTTAACCCCCTCCTTTAAATGTTATGTCCAAGATATCTGGGTACTTCTCAACTGTACTTTATCTGCCCTTCAACATAATTTTTCTATGCTTTATATTAAATAGTTCTTATTTACATATTAAAATGATTAATGACAAATGATTACTACTGTAATTAATACTATTTCTACAGCTATAATTCCAGCCTCTATCACAGCTTACTGCTCTATATAAATTCACTTGTCCAATTTCACAATATATGAAATATGTGCCACCAACCTTATTTTACAGATGAGAAAACTGGGTCATAGAAAAGTTAGACAGATTGAACAAAATTACAGTGGTAGTTTATCTTGTGTTTGAACTCTGTCTTAAATTTCATACTTTCATGATCCAGTTGATTAACTAAAAGCCTGATAGGCTAATAATTTTCTGAGAACACTGAGGACAGAGCCCTGATGTTCCTGAAACACTTTAACCTCTCCTTACTGAGGGACATTTCTTCTACAGATACCCAATCTCGTTAATTACATTTTGCCCAATTTCATTCTCAGCATGCAGATTTAAAGTCATGTGGAGTATCTTTCTTCTGACATCCCCATCTGCCTTACTAGAATACCTCTGTGAGCACCAGAGGCTCCTCCTCTGAATCAAGAGTCCGGAGGGAAGAGATGAAATGGGTGTAATAGTGAGAAATTGGCAGGCAACAAGAGGTCAGGCGAGGAAGTTTATATGCAGTAACTGATATATTCTTAGTGAAGTAGTAGCAAAAGTCATCCTTTTTGCTCTGACAGTGAAAATCCCTTTTTAAGACCAGTGCCTTTAGTGGGTGGTGTCGATGAAATTTAGATGAAGCAATGACATTTGTAGAGATCCAAGAAACATTCACAAAATCTACTTTAGTAATTCTTAGTGGCTGAGAAAGTTGGTAGAGTAACCAGTGAGTTTATGAAGATAGAGGTGTCCAATATGCAATGGATACTTGTCCTCTGGTTCAGAACAGAGAATTGGACTTGAGTTATGTGTTTGAGAATCATCAGTTTGACCAGTACTCGATACTTGAAGAAAATATAATGCATGAGATGGCCCAGTTGGAGTGTGTAGATCAAGAAAGCAATAAGACAGAGTGGAATCCTGGAGATGAGGTAAGGGTTGGACAGGGAAAGAATGGAGCACGTGGAGATTAAGAAGGAGCAGCGAGAAAGAGGGAGGAGATGCCAAATGGAAAGACTAGGAAATCAGTGTTTAAGGTGTTGTACATGGTCTGTGTGTGTCCAGTTCACCATTTTATGCACTTTTTAAACTGCACACACACCTAATAAATACTGGATGAAATAATATTTTCTAATGCATTCTTTAAGATTTTTAAGAAGCAGTTTGGTAAACATGTATAACGTGTATAAAACACTGAGTTTTACCAGAAGGAGCCCTAGGTTTACTCTTAGTTATTAAATATTCTGTATGACATTGTGACCTACTTTCTCCGAGCATCAATGCTTGTGAAAGTTTTTTTATACACAGAAGGCACTTTATAAAAGGGGATTATTGTTTTCTAAAGTTGTTTAATGTAATAAGCTTAACTACTTATATTTAAACTGTGTTATTTAAAAATGTATAACTTGAGATGGGGGAAGATTGTTTAAACTGTTGTTTCCTTGGCTAACATATAAATAAAAATGACAGTGGTGATAAGTTCTGTCTTAAAACCCTAACCAATTTTCACATCTATAAAAATTTAATTCATAATAAATTGTATTTAAGAGAATATTTTATTCACCATTATCAGGGATATTTCTTAATGAATTTCTGTCCATTTTTGGCCTATATTTAAGACAATATTTTGAGGTACATTCTGGAGTAAAGTCCTGGGGAACTATCCTATATTAACTAAAAGTACTTTTCTTTATCCATAATGTGGCGTTTGCCTAAAATCTCTTTTGTCTGACATTAATATTGCAACAGTAGCTTTTGCTCTTCAGTGTTATCTTTGTATACTTACTAAATGTAATGTTTCTATATATTTGAGTATTAAATATGTTTTGTGTAAACAGTAAATAATTTATTTGTTGTTCTATGTCAGATCTGTTTTCTCAGGGTTGAGATTAATCCATTTATATTTCTTGTGATTGCGGATTTGGATTCATTTTGACTATCTTAAGTTTATCTCTTTTATTTTTTTTGTTTGTTTTTGCTTCTCTGTTTTTGTTTGAAAATTAGCTTTTGAATAATTATTTAGCTTGTGTAAACTGTAGGCTGAAGAAGTTTTTCTTGTCTCTGGCCTTTACTTTTGTTGATGTGAAATCTACAATCCTTCTAACTGTTATTTTTTTATAGGTGATCTCCAAATTGCATTTAGGGTTTTCTCTTTGTATTTTAAAGTTTTATTCTTATATGACTTGATATAAATTTATTTTTTTATTCCTGTTCAGAATTAACTATTTTTACTTAAATTATGGACTGATTTTTGTTCTGGAAAACTCTCCACTGTAATCTCAATACCTGTGTTGCCACCATTTTCGTTAATACTCAATGAAATTCCTATTGGAACTATGTTAGACTTTCTCAAGTTATTCTTCATGTTTTAAGTTGGTATTCATATTTTCTATTTTTTATAGCTCTGGGTAATGTTTTCCAGTTCATGTATTTTCTCTTTGGCCGTGTTTATGTCCTGTTTTACCCATTTCTTGAATTTTTGATTTTCATAATTTGTTTTGTTAATTCCTGGAAATGTTTGATTCTTTTTCTAATATACCTTTACAAACAGTGTCATTAATTTTGTTAGTGCTTTATTTCACATTCTTATATTTTTAATCACTTACACTTATTTTGAAGTCTTTTACTACTATTCTAAGAATTTAATTAGCATGCTAATTATCCTCTTATATTTGCTGACTTTCTCATAGTGATCCATTTCCTTATATGGTTGCAGTTTCTTAGGGTTAAGCTCACCTTCACACTTACTTACCTGTGAGAGTTGTATATGATCTGGGTGGTATATGGCATCTTTATTGTTTGTCTTTTTAATTCTGTGAGAAATACTAGTTTCTATTGAACTGGGATCAGTTTTTGCTTTTTAAAGTTTATTCCCAGGTTGAGTGTCCTGCACCAGTTGGATAGTACACATTTAGATCTCACACCTAATCAGACGTACAATTTAATTTCTTTTGGAAATTTAACTTACCTAATCAATGTTTTAAAATAGACTACAGGCTGCCTTAACAATTCTAGTCCTTTTTTCATAGAAAACATGGATATTTTATTGTCCTAACTTTATTTAAATACTTTATTTCCATATCTCATGTTCCTGGACAGGAGTTAACAACCTAAGCTTTCACTGCCAATATCTAGATTAGGATCTGATGAGTTCTTTTCTTCTCAGCAGCAGACGTATGAACTCTTTCATTTAGTGTTTCATTTATGAACCTACTGTTTTCTTTCCTTTTCTTTAAGATTAGTTTTGTATTTTTTATTTTATTTTTTCTATAGCAAATAGTTTTATTTCAGAATGTGCAATGTATTTGCAAAAGTATAGTTTACTACCATTTCTAATCTAACATTGTGTACTTGAAAAAACATTTTAAATGTGAGAAATTCACTTTGGTGTATATTGTATGACTTTATTATCTCTCTATGTCTCTTTCTACTCACATTTAATGCCTTGAAGAAGTCTTGATATCTTTAGATAATGAATTTTCTGAATATTTAAGAACTACTTTCATGCAAAGAGACAAAATGTCTGGTTTCTATTTAATAGAATACTATCAAAATTAATTATCTCTGAATTAGGAGGGGTTTTTTCTTACCTTTTTTTATCATTGTCCAAATATAGTTGTCTCCATTCCTCCCAATTCCCCCCACCCCAGCCATCCCCACTTCCCACCCTTGATCCTACCCTCCTTTGGTTTTGTCCCTGTGCCCTTTATAGATGTTTCTGAAAACCTCCCCCCTTTCCCCCCATAGTTTTATATTTTAAAAATGTTGTGTTGACCAAGCATCTCTCTATGTGTATTTGGAGTAGAATCTGTATCACAGAGCCTGTCCTATTCCCAGAAGAGACAATATGCATTAAGTAAATTTTAATTACTTCATTATCTTTAAAAGTAGATATATTTTAAAATATTTTATATTTCAGTGCCTGTATGTAGGTAATTTTTCTTTCCAGCCCAGGAAATAAAACATAATGTAGTTTAAGAATTTTGGAGTTGGTTTCAGAACTATATACATGGCATTATTTTAAAGCAAAAATTTCAATCTTGATAGAATATGTCGTAAATCTTACCATAAAATTACATACCTTGGAGCCCCAATGTGAGAGAGGTACCGTAATCCTGCTCTCTGCTCTCATTGGCCCTTACTGGGAAGTTGACATGGCTACTTACTCCCTTTTCTGTTTTATACTCCTAACACAAAACTGATAAGTCATCTTGGTCTCATTTTACTGTTTCTCATGTACTTGACCGTTGCCGTCCCTTCTGATTGGACTTTTGTCCAGCCTTGTTGTCCTAAGCATTTCTCCCTGGCTCCACCCCACACACCTGCCCTGGTGTATGGAGCTGTCCTCAAAGGGTCGGCAGACACAGCTCAGGTATTTTTCCTTCAGAGAGTAAATGAATGGATGAAAAAAGGAACATGAGAAGTTGGGGTTCCTCAAAAAGATGTGTTGAAGTCTCAGTCCCCAGTATTTGTGAATGTGACCTAATTGGGAAATCAATTCTTTGTAGATTTAAAATAAGGTCATTAGAGTAGGCCTTAATCCAATAGGACTGTTGTCATTCTGAAAAAAGGAAAATGCCATGTAATGACAGAGACGCATAGGAAAAATGCCCTGGGATGACAGAGGTAGAGACTGAGGCAGTTACAAGGCAAAGAATGCTAAGGATTGATGGATACTTCCAGAATCCATGAAGAAGCAAGGAAGGATTTTTTCCCTTAGGCTTCAGAGGGAGCATGGCCTTTCTGACACCTTCATTCAGTCTTCTGGCTTCAAGAACTGAGACAGGATAAATTTCTGTTGTCTTAAGCAACCTGGTTCGTAGTACTTTGTTATCTAAGACCCAGGAAACTAATACAGGTTCTTTTAGGGAAACCTTCATTTTCCGCATTAATGAATACTGGATTCTTCCTAAAGCTTTTGCACATGGTCAAGATCAAAAAATGTTGTCACCAGACTGGAAAACCCTTTAAGATTAATACATATCAACTTCCACTTTTGTTTCCTTTTTGCTTATAACTGGTCATCTTTTCTTATGCTGTATGAGGAAATGAAATGCCCACGCTTTCCTCACTCAGTCTGGACCAGTGCCGAGGAGTTACTTTGGACTGCGGCTCTATCTGCCCCACTGTAGCATCTCTCCACCTTGCAACCCTGGACTTTAGCCTGAAATAAAATGCTGAGACAGTCAGAAAAGATGAAGCATATTATTATTTTGTTCCTATCAAGTTCTGCCTTATATATTTCCTAAGATATTTTCTCTGCCTGTTTATGCTATATCCATGATGAGTCAACAAGAATAAACACCTGCATTTTCCTTAGATTCCACCACCCCTATACTTTAAAAAAGAAAGTATGCATTGACCTTTCTGAAACTCTTTTTGTAGATAACAGCTATATTAAAGCATCTCCCTACCCTCTGGTAAAAGTGAGCCCTTATAGATTGCTTTAAAATGACTGGGAGTGGGAGAAAAGTAGAATCATCCTGCTCTATTGTAAAGGTCAAACTGACTGACTGCCTCAAATGATAACAGTTATTTTACTTACTCATTTTTTTCAAGCAGGTATGAATATATTCTTGATTTCTTTTTTTCTCCAGTGATCCCCATCCACCCACTTACCACCTTTTCTCCTAGTGTTTTCTCTATGCTGCCTTACTCACCTCCAAACAATTTCCAACAGAAAGCTTTGCATAAAGGAGGTGCCTATTAATAACTGTACGAATTGTACATGATGAAAGTTACGGGAGGAAATGGAAACTATTTGTGAAATGTGAGTCTTTGGGGGGTGCCAGAGAGGAAGAGTAAGTGCCCTTATATCTCAGAGCACGTGCCTTCTCTGCCCTTTTTTAACAAAAGATGTTATGTATTTATTTTTAGAGAGCAGGGAAGGGAGGGAGGAATAGAAGGAGAGAAACATCAATGTGTGGTTGCTTTTCATGCATCCCCTACGGGGACCTGGCCTGCAACCCAGGCATGTGCCATAGGCTGGGAATCCAACCAGCGATCCTTTGGTTTGCAGGCCTGTGCTCAGTCCACAGAGCCACACCAGCCAGGACACCTTCTTTGCCTTCACTTTACTTCAGTCCTTCCCACTTAATGCCTTGGCATGGGCGCGTGGCCTTCAAATGAAACATTAGAGTGAGGCTCCTCTACTTCTTCCATTTTCTTCTGGTACAACCTGTTTCCATTATCCTTTATGGGAAGTGTGAATTAGTCTTTTATTCTGTGTACTAGGTACTAAATGATGAATAAATTTATGGGGTCTGCTTCTTTCACATGAGTTCAAATTCTGACTCTATTAGCGCTATAAAAGTCATTTAACTTCTTTGAGCTCCAGTCAATTTTGTATGTGTAAGGTAGGAGTAATGATACTTACCTTGCTGAGCTGGTATAAAAATTAAATGACATAATATTCATTCTTGGCCTTGAACCAGCATTTAATAAAACAAATATCGATGATACTGATATTATTTGGCCTTGTGCTCATTTCCAGTTTCCAGCTGGCTGTCAATATTCTTCTGTGGAACAGGTTCTTACATAGGTCCATCAGGAAATGGAAGTCTTTGTCTACGTATGAACAATTGTGCTGCTGCTGTCTGAGATTTCTTAGGCACCACCCTCCTTTAAGAGGCAGTATTAAAGGAATGGGAGGCAGCTGGTTCCTTCTGAGGACTGTTGGTCTCGGAGCCTTTGTTGAAATGGGAGTGAAAATACTGCCCTGACAGGCAACGAGGAATCAGGCTGAGATGGGCCTGGGATCAAGGGCATGAGAAGGCCTTGCTGAGGAGCCTTGGGAACACACAGCACAAGGGCATGGGTAGCAGTGCTTTGAAGCCAGGTCTCCAATTGCCTAGCTGCTTATTAATGCATTTTTCCCCAACACTTCCTTGAAGTTGATATTAAACTAATTTTACAGATGGAGACCCAAGGTGCTGAGGTTGCTCTCTCCAAGGTCAGTCAGCCAGACGGAAAAGGTAATACCTAAGGAATTTCTTTCATCTTTTCCCATAAGGGCAAATGCTAATGGTGCTTAAATAAATGACTCTTTCTAAGTACCAGCAAATTGAATTGAATAAGCTTTTCATTTACACTGAAGTAGGGGAAAAATCTGTCCCTTTAAATTGGAAATTTAGAAAATGATAGGCATTTAAGAAATGAGTTTCATGTGTTATTTATTAGTTGGTGAGGGAAAAAATGACAATTAAATAAATTAGTTTGTATGTCCCATAGTTTATTATTCAGTATTTTTTTTCCTTTTTTTACATTTCCCTTTTCAACATCTGTTAGCAGACTTTCAACGACTTTCTCCCATCCCCCCCTTTAAATAATACTGCTTTGGAAACAAATTTCAGGAAAAGGCAAGTAAAAATTTCATTTTCAGATATTTTCTTTCTGCCTCTATTTAATCAGTGGTTTGTTGCTTTATTAATTTCATCTTGTCATGGACTAAAAGTGAAGTAATTCTTTATAAAATATATTATCGATTTTACCTAGCTCTAAAAGTGAACGTGAAAAATTAGATAACCCTTAAATGTCTTGGGCTTGGAGAAATGCCAGGGGAAAATTCACAAGGAACGAGGGATATATTTAATTCCTCACTCTCACTGTCTCTCTCTAGGACACTGTGGCCAAGAGAGCGTGCAGTTTGGAGATAATTGCCCTGAATTGCCCTGAGTTCCTGAGCTACCCTCTGCCAGCTATGAGAAATTGGGGGTCATTTAACTTCTTCATATTTCAGCTTCTTGGCCAAAATATGGTAGAAGATCTAACTTCTATCGAATTGGCTGATGAGGACAAACAAAAGAGATAACACATATATTAGAACTTTGTAGATTGAAGACTGTCACAGTGAATTTTGTGTGTCAAACTAGCTAGGCCACTGTACCCAGATGTTTGGTCAAACAGTATTCTAGATATTTCTGTGAAGGTATGTTTTAGATGAGATTGACATTTAAATCAGTGGACTTTGAGTAAATTCTATTACTCTTCATAATGTAGGTGGGCCTTATTCATTCAGTTAAGGCATTAACAGCTGTCCCCAACCTTTTGGCACTAGGGACCTGTTTTGTGGAAGACATTTTTCCACGGACCAGGCTTGGAGGAGGTGGGAGACAGGAGGCAGAGCTCAGGGGGTAATACAGGGGTGTCCATGGATAGGGAGGAGTGAGGTTGGGGACCCCAACCTTAATAGAAAGAGTGACTTCTGAGGAAGAAGAGGAAATTCTGACTGCCAACTTCCTTCAGATTTGAACTGCAGTTCTTCCCTGGGTCCCAGCCTGCTGGTCTCCCCTGAAGATTTTGCACTTGCCAGTTTCCCAATCAATGAGCCAATTCCTTAAGTCCCTCTCTCTCCTTGTAATATACACACATTCTAGGGGCTCTGTTTCTCTGGAACCCTGACTAGTATACAGGCCATTATACAAGCAGAAAATATGGTTGATAAACATCTTTTTAAACAAATTTTAAAAAACATTTAATTTTTTTCTATTTCTTATTTTCTACTTCTGGAAAGGGTATATATAACTCCTTGGTGAAGAGAGCTTTCTTTTATTTTTTTGGTTGCTTTATTGATTAACATACTATAGGCTTCATCAATTTTGTATCCAATTTGATAAAATTTGATCATTTTTATGGTAACAACACCCACCAACATTGTT
Source organism: Tonatia bakeri (assembly GCA_004024845.1). Taxonomy (NCBI): domain Eukaryota; kingdom Metazoa; phylum Chordata; class Mammalia; order Chiroptera; family Phyllostomidae; genus Tonatia; species Tonatia bakeri. The sequence goes on along the minus strand of PVIA01000141.1, from coordinate 557,218 downwards.
ACAAAGGATGTTTCTATCATATCAATATTTACAGCTGTTCTTTTGCAGCAACTTTCTTTTTCATACCTTTTGGACCCAGGCAACCATTGGTTCGCTTAGTATCATTACAATTTTGCTTTTTCTAGAATTCAATAAAAAATGAATCCACAGAGTGCATAGTCTTTGTGTTAATGTAATACTTTTGAGAGATATCAATATTGTTGCATGCACTGATACCTTGTTCCTTGTTTATTGCTGAGTAGTATTTTATTGTAGGAGAATCATCCCATTTTGTTTATTCACACATCATTGGATGGATATTTAGATTCTTTCCATTTTGGGCTATTGTGAAAGAAGCTGCTATGAATATTTGCATAGAAATCTTTGTGTAGACAGATGCTTTCATTTTTCTGGGTAAATATAGAAGATAGGAATTGCTGGCCACAAAATATGTGTATATTTGTTTTATAATAGATGGTCACACTTTTGAAAGTGTGTTGCCATATACAATGTATGATGGTTCAAATTGCCTCACATTCTTTCAAGTACCAGGCAATTTTAGCAATTCTAGTGAGTGCATAGTATCTCATTGCAGTTATAATTTGCATTTACTAATGGTCAATCACATTGAACATTTTTTCTTGTACCTCTCTGTTGCTTTCTCTTTTAAAACCTTTACTCACTTAAAAAACTGTTTGCTTTCTTCTTATTAAACGTATATGGAACCACAAAAGATCATCAATAGCCAAAACAATCTTGAGGAAGAACAAGAAAGCTGGAGGCATCATCCTTCCTGCTTTCAAACTCTATTACAAAGAATAGTAATGAAAACAATATGCTATTGGCATAAAAACAGACATACAGGTCAATGGAGCAGAGTAGGGAGCCCATATATAAACCATGTATATATACATGGTCAGTTAACTTTTACAAAAGAACCAGGAACATACCATGGGGAAAGAGTAATCTCTTTAGTAAGTGGTTCTGCGAAAACGGAATAGCCACTTGCCAAAGAATGACACTGAATCCCTTTATCTTCACTCACAAAAATCAGCTAAACATGGATTAAATGCATGAACATAAGACCTGAAACCATAGACTTCTAAGAGAAAACATGGAGAGTAAAGTGCTTGACATTTGTTTTGGCAATTATTTTTTATTTCGGCACCAAAAGCAAAGGCAACAGAAGCAAAAATAAAGTGGGGCTGTATTGAACAAAAAGCTCCTATACAACAAAGAAAACTGCCAACAAAATGAAAAGGCAACCTAGGAAATGAGAAAAATATTTGCAAACCACATGTTCAATAATAGGTTAATATCCAAAATATCTTTGGAACTCATATGACTCAATAGCCAATAATAAATAAATTAATTAATTAAATAAAAGACAACCTAATTAAAAATGAGCAAAGGATCTAAAGAGACTTTTTTTTCCAAAAAAGACATATATGCCCCAAAAGTACATGAAAAGATGCTTATCATTACTAATCAATGGGGAAATGCAAATGAAAATCTCAATGAAATATCCCCTCACACTTGTTAGGATGTCTATTATCAGAAAGATATAAGATGAATGTTTGCAAGGATGTGGAGGAAAGGGAGCCTTTGTTTACTGTTGGTGGGAATATAAGCTAGAAAACAGAGGTTCCTTAAGAAATTAAAAATAGAACTTCCATAGGATCCAGCAATCCCACATCACGGTGTATATTCAAAGAAAACAAAATCATTACCTCAAGGAGGTATCTGTACTTCCGTGTTCATAGCAGCACTGTTCAAATAGCTGAAGTATGGAAACAACCCAAGTATCTGTCACAGATGAATGGCCAAAGAAAATGTAATGTGACATATACACAGAGACACAAAATGGAATATTATTCAGCCACAATCAATTATGAGAAAGAAGGGAAATCCGGCCATTTATGACAACACAGATGAGCCTGGTGGACATCATGGTAAATATAAACCAGACAGAGAAAGACCAGTACTACATGGTATCATTCATATGTGGAGTCTTAAAAAAGAAAAAGTTGAACTGATAGAAACAGAGTGGAAAAGTGGTTGTCAGGGGATGGGGTAGGAAAAATAGGGAGAAGCTGATAAAAGGGTATGAACTTTCAGTGTAAGATAAATAAAGTCTGAGGATCTAATGTATAATATGGCGACTAAGTTCATAATACTGTATTATTGAAACTCGCTAAGGGAATAGAACTTAAATGTTCTCCCACGTGCACACACAAAAGGTAAATATGTGCAATGATAATGTATTAATTAACTCGATGGAGGGAATCCTTTCCCAGCTTGTATGTGTATCAAATAAAGCATCACCTTGTTCACTTTAAGTAACTTACAAATTTATTTAGCTCATCCATACTTTGTTCAATTTAATATTTTTTATTTTATTGCAAATGTTATTTTAAAGTAAACTTTATTTTTAGAACAGTTTTTGACTTCAGGAAAAGGTGAAGTTAATACAGAGTCCTTTTCAAGCTTACTTTTTCTCAGCAGTATCTAATTTGTTGCTAATTTCATTCAGTGCATATTTTTATTCCAGATGTTGTCTTTTTCATCTTTAGGCATTTTATTTGAGGCTTTTAAAACCAATCTCTTCCTTTTCTTTCCTACATGTATTGTATCTTATACTTCCTTGAACACATGGATGATATTTTTAATAGTTGTTTTAGTATTTTCATCTGGTAATTCTATTATCTGTTTTATTTCTGGGTCTCTTTTTGTTGATTGATTAGTCTCCTGGTTATGGGTAATATTTTTTGCTTCTTGGCATATCTGATACCTTTTTATATTATTGGGTGCTATGTGAATTTTATATTATCGGTGCTATGTTTTGTTGTATCTCATTAAATAACATTGGACTTGTTCTGATATTCTATTAGGTGTAATGGAAATTGCTTAGATAATTTCAAAGGTGCCTTTAAGGTTTGCTATGGAGGGTCGTCAGCAACCTACAGTCTTGGGTTGAATTGTCCTCACTATTGAGGAGATATCCATCTGAGGGATGAACCTACCGTCCCATGTATCAGGAAGTCTTTCCTTTCTGGCCGGTGGGAGCTCACATCGTTCCCAGGCTTTGTGAGGTTTGGTTACTGTTCTTCCTACTCCATCCAGTGATTCTTTTCTCAGTTAGTTTCTTCACACAAATGGGCTGATGAGTGCTTAGCTGAAGTTTGGAGGGCTCCTCTCTGTATATCTCTGGAACTTTCTTTGTAATTTCCTACTTTTTAGTATTTTTGTCCACATGTGGTAGCTGCTGTAGCTTTCCTTAACTCCAATATTGACTCCCTCAATTCTGCAAGACAGCTGGGTTCTTTTGCAGTGCCTCTTCCCTCCATGGCTTGGAAATTCTTTTGAGACTATAAGTTAGAGCTATGGTAGTGTTTACTTCATAATCCCATGGTGCCTATTGTCTAATGTCTAAAACACTTATTTAATGTATTTCACTCAATTTGCTAGTTTTTAAATGGGGGAAGATAAATCTAGTCCTTGTTATCCTAATATGGCCAGATGTGCAAGTTCCTAATCATGCTTTTCTGACATTCAATATTCAAGAATATCAACTTATAGCCATAAATAAATAAATAGACAAGCTTACTGCAGTGTCAGTGTGCTTAGATTGTAATCCTGGTTTTTCTGTTAATATTTGTGCCACCTTGGGTAAATTAATCCCCCTCTCTGAACTTCAATTATTTTCTTCTATGTAAGGATATATTTTGATGTGACACTTATCAGATCACCTCCATTGTGGCTCTAAAGGTATTCCAAAGCATATAGTCTGAGAACACAGAAGTTACTGGGCTCTAGGGGGCATCCTGAGAGTTAGAGGGGACAGGATATGTCTCAGCTGATGTGAAGAATTTCTATAGAAGACACAGGGCAGGGCACAGAATAAAGTCCTTTGATTTAGTGATTCAGACAAAGGTCCAACTCTTAGGGTCACTCATGTTCACAATTCAGCTTCAGAAGAGGCTATTCAATCAAAACCCATGTTTGTTATCTTTGGAGTCGTGCAGCACAACCCCTGCTGTATTGCACAGCAGACCTGAGGACACTGGGCCTCGATGAAGCAAAATTCTTATTCAGTTGGTTAGAACCTGGCCACAAAACTGGAGGCAACTCCTATCTCAATGATCTCAATGAGCATGCAACTCACTGGAAAGTCATTATTCTTGTTTCCTCTGGGATAATCAACCAAATTCAAGATAACTGATGTTAGAGAGTTAAAATCCAGATGGAGCCATTCTTTGGAAGCACTGGCAGAGAACTGAACTAATTGCCTACCTCTTTGGAAGACGAACCATTGTATGAGCTTAGCACAGGCCTTAGAGTTCAACCGCACAGATTTGACACTTGGCTTTGCTCTTTTCTAGCTGTGTGGTCTTAACTCCTCTATGCCTCTGTTTCCTCATTGGAGATATGAGTATAAAAATAATACTTTCATCATATAGTTGTTATAAGGAATATGTATATGAGTTAATATATAAAGGAGTAAATAAATACATAAAATGAGCTAATATATAAAATAAGACTTGAAAGGGTATTTGGCACTCCCAATACATTCAAATGTTAGCCTTTTTATAATTATCTTTATTTAAAAACTACTGATTGCCTTTTAGGTAGGTCCTGTGTGACTTCAGGAAGTAAAGGAAGTTTTCCCTTGGTTAAATCTTGGTTTACCTCCATTATCTGGGCCCAACCCTACAGAGCTTCACTGTCAGCTAAGCTTCTAAGCTGCACATTGAATTAGTGAAATAATCCCTCATGATTGCTTAAGATGTTTCTCCTCCTAGGAACATTTGCATTTTTATAGGAGACTCTGGAAGGTACAAAAACTTCCTAGATCTAATAAATGCTGTTTCAGGCCATTCAGACATGGCTGTTATACTGAACAACTCCAGGGGGTGCCATCCTGGGCAGCCAATGAAGAACATAATTTGGTATAGTGCTTTTTAAACCTTGTTCACTGCAATCTCTGGAATTGTGGAGGGAATAGAGAAAAAGAACTCAAAGAACCCTACCTCACCTAATACTCCGTAGGACTTTTTATCTAATTTCCATATTGGACAATGGACTGTCTTCTTTAAAAAGAAAGATTGAAATCCAAAGGTTTTGAGTAGAATACTTTAAAAAAAATAAATGTATTGGTAGAATAGAAAAACATTTCTCACCAGGAAATTATCTAAGTCCCTGCAGCTTTGACAAAGCCAGCTCGAGCTGGGATAATGCGTGAGGTTTCCATGATCAAGCAACCTGTTAGGTTCACAACACACACTTCCACTTCACCTTTGGCAGGTGGTTGAAGCCGATGAGGCCAAGTAAAAAACAAATGTCATTGTGTGACTGACACAGTGAATATTGAGACAGCTGAATTCCTCAAATGCCAAAGTCTCTTGAATTTTTTATCCACAGATAGGTTTCTAGAAAATCCAAAGGGGTTTACATAAACATTTTTATCTGATTATGGAAACAATAGAACAAAATTTCTTACATTCTCTTTATTCTTTTCTTTTGATCATTACCCTTCCATCTTTTTAGGATCTTACCTTTCCATCTTTTTTCTGCATTCACACAACATGCACACCTTTTAAATATGATCACTCACTATTAGACCTGGAAGAGGCCTTATAAAAGGCATCTTGAGTAATCTTCTACCAGGGACAGATTTCTCTTTATCATATGTCATAAAAGCCAACATTTTAAGATGCTACAAATGAAGATATTTTGTAAAACTTCTTTAAAATACAAAGTGCATCCTATAGTGGCTGGCATCTGAAAATTGCAAGAGTTAAGTTACATAAAATGCATGAGGTTGTATAAGGTAAAGCTTGGGTCTTCAAGTAAAAGTGAAGGAAATAAAAGCCATCAGCCGTGGAAAGATGGCACAGTGCTACCTGGTATATTTCCTTTTTGTGTGAGTAGATCTAATCCCCATCTGCTTTTCTCATTCAACCAGTTATGTTTACTGCTTCTGATACTTTCTTTGCTTTACTGGCTTCTAGTCATGAATCACTGACATGGAATGCAATGAGCCCCAATTAATTCATACCTGGGGAAAGTTGGGCGAAGAGCTGAGTAGGTCATTGGTTATGCTTTAAGGTAGAAAGAGATCAGGAGCTGGCTGTGATCCCCAATCCTGATCAATCTGCTAAACAGATTAAAAAAGAAGATATACAATGGTGATATCTGGGGTAGTGAATTAGGTTGGAGTGTGTGGGATATAGGACATTTTTGTCTGTCCTCCCAGTTTTTGACTAAGAGTGGGTCATTTGGGCCCCTTACTCTTAGATGCACACTTCAGTTTGATCTCTTAGCTGAGTCTGTATGAGGCTTGCTGTATGAGGAGATGGCCCCTTTGAATTGGAGGTGGCCCTGGGTTCATCTTAATAAATATTCTCCAAGGGGTTCCCAGGAAAGAAGCAGTCCAGAGTGGGGCACTTGTCTGAGATGCAGGCCAAGAAGAACAGACTACCTGGACATGTGAACTGTGACAGCTTTTGTTGTTTACTCTAAACCTTTATTATAGAGTACAGGGGCTGACGTGACTCTTGGCCTTGACCCAAGTCAAGTCTCCTCCTTAGAAATGGCGCAAGAATGGGCTATTTGGGTATGCCTAGAGGGTGAAATATGCAGCCAACACAGATCAAGTTTGTGTTCATACACAAACTCAAGACAGTATGGACAGATAAAGGAGATGGCAGAACTTTTACTATCCTTCTCTGGCTTCCTCCTTAGGGCCCCCGCCCCTTTCCCATCTACCTTGTAGGCGTCTCAGCACTCTCACACATCCTCCCCCTTGCTCTTTGGTTCTATTAGCTTAGGTCAATTCGTTATCTTTTGCTCTTACTCTACAAGTGAATTTTGCCATGAAAATCATACTCAGAGAGGACCTTCACAGTTATTCTTTGTAGCACTTTTGAAAAAAGATTAGTCTTTCATAAGTTATTAATAAGTGTTCTAAGAAAGAGGGTTCTATGGTCAAATGTGTTCAGCAAAGCTACATTCTACAACTCTCTGTGCTTTTTACTGTTAAAAGCAATTAGAACGCATCTCACCCAGACTTGAGCAGAAGAGGGAAAAGAGGAGTTGTGGGTAATTGCTTGACTGACATAACTGGGCAGGGCAGACTGGGGAGCTGGCCTCAGGGGCTCCACCAGGAACTCAAGCCATGTCATCAGGTCTTTTTAGTGTCTCTTCACTGGCACTCCTACCCTTGATTCTTGTAGTTGTGCTTGTATCTGTGAATTTTGCAGTTTTCTTGTGTGGAAGGCTGTCTACCTTGCACTGGAGTGGTGGTAATGATGAGGCATAGAAAGGAGAACACTCAGATTTTCAGGCTAACACCATCCCAGTTGCATGGCTTTCTAGAAGAAATACAAAGCCTTTCTAACCACAAATATATATGTGTAAAATCCCACAACAAGCTCTCATTGGCCTGACTTGAACTGTAGTCTAAACCCAAGCCAATAAGCACAGCCAGCATTAATGCGGTATTGTGATTTGCCACAATACGGTTCCAAGGCCACCTCTTGTGATCAGGGAATCAACTTATGACTGACAGCTCTACCAGAATTGGGCAGAAAAGATGAGGGCAAGTTTTTCAGAGGAAAGAGTTTATTGTTGACAGAAGTGGGAGAAGCAATGCTGTGCACATAAAAACAGTGGCTGTCCTTAAATACTTTGCACATTGGAATCACTGGGGAGATTTAAAAAATACTGATGTACTGATGCCTTTCACCCCCCAGTGAGTCTGATTTAGTTTATCTGGGACATGGCGTGGGCATTGGGGTTTTAAGAGTTTCCCAGGTTAATCTAATGTGCATCCATAGTTGAGAAATTATTGCCCAGTTGCTTTTCCAGGTCATCATTTAATAACATTACCAAAGATTAATCCTTCTAAATCTCAGTCCTCTGTTCTAAACAAAGCCCGGATTCCACAGGAATGTATTCAAGACTCATCCCCACTCTATGATCCCCCAAATGTGGGGGGGGGTTGCTGGTGCCCAAACATCTGTAAAAGACCTCTTGTTTCTCATACATGGTTATCCCATCTCTTTAACTGAGATCAGAGCTGTCCGGTGAATTTTTTTCAGTGATGGAAATGTTCTTCTGTCTGATATGGTAGCCCACTAGACACAGATGGCTATTGACCACTCAAAATTGTGGCTAGTGGGACTGAAATTTATTTTAGTGTACTTAAGAGGCTGCATGTGTCTAGTGGCCAATCTGACAGATGGAATGTTTTATTCAGTGCATCTCAGTCAACCTTCTGTCCAAAAAGGTCCATTTTGTGTAACCCTGCCCTACGGTTTTCTCCGAAGTCTCCGGTTGAAAGATGCCTCTTCTTCCTGCCAATTACTGAACTCTCTATTGGACCCTGTGAGTGGCACTTAATCTATCCCACCGAATATTGTTCTTTCTGTCACCTGTGCTCCCACTGCAGATTTTAGAAATTTTTTGAGAGGTGGAAATGATTAGAGGGCTTGTGTTTAATAAAAATTCAGTGAGCACTTGTTAAATAAGTACAGGCAAAACTGCACCAGCCACAAATGGCTGTATGCACACAAACTTTGGAAACACAAAGGCATGGGTATCACTAGGCTACAGATACATACACATGGAGTTTCACATGTTCACACGTGAGGAGGCACGTGCCCCAGCTGTGTGTGAAAAACTGGGTCAGTAGAATAGGTGGGAGAGGATGACCAACCCCGAAAGTGACCACAGGGTGTTAGCCTATTTTATGTGGCTTGGAGGCAAAACCAATGGTGAAGGTGGGAAGTCCTAATGATGTTTATTAGAGTAAATGAGGACCTGCAGGCACTCAGAGTGCCTTCTAAACTAACACTTCATGAACGATTCTGGAAACAGTCCTACAAAGTAGTTATAAATTCATCCTGAGCCAGGTTTTTTTCCCCCAGAATTAGTTTGTGAGGTGATGAACTCTCACTTCCTAAATTTTCTACAAATGCTACTGTTGCGGAGGAAATGTCTCTGTTAAAGAATAGAAAATTATTATTCTGAAGAGTTTTAAGAACTGACTGAATCAGGTCTGGGACATTATTGAAATGGTAAGATAAACTCAAGTACTTTCTGATAAAAGAAAAATTCTTTTTAAAAAATATGGTCCCTTCTGAATTGTAGCCAAATGTCACCGAATCATTTTCAATGAAACTTTATCTATTAACAGAGAGGAAATGGAATGAGGCTCGGAGCTCCTCCCAGGGGCCCTGCAGCTGAGGTCTCTCTCCCTTGAGATCACCGGTAATGGAAGCTGCTGGAGCTGGAGGTCATTAACATTTTGAGAACACCGCAAACTGACACTGTGTAATGTTATGACATTTCATCCGAAGACATTTAATCTCTTTTAATCAGTGTTTACGTTGGTGACTCTTCACAGTTCTTAGCTTCCGCATAAAAATGGAATGCTTTGGCATGTCATTAACAAGAGACTAATTTACTTATTGCTCATTGCAATGTTTCCTTCCTCATGTCCTTTCTCCTTCTCTCCTTCCAGCCCGTTTTTTCTCTCTTCATTGTTTCTAGGTTTTGCTTTCATTTGGGCTATTTTTTAAACGTGCTTTCAATGTTTCCTTCTGCTGATATTCTTCCTGGCAAGTAGGTGGTCTTGGGCTTCTCAAGCTACCTTCTTAGTAAACTTCAAGTACAGAGTCTGGAAGGAAAACAGTCTCACCGTTCTGAAAATTTCCCATGGTCCCCATGATCCCTGGTTAGATAAACAGCGTGCTCTCCTCTGCACGTTGCTCCATGGATGACTTACCTGCACATAGTTTTCTTCCCCCCTGCTGTCATGTACTTTGGATATTGTTGTAGGCTTTGTCAACAAAAGTGCGCTGCCACCAATCTAATGTCAAAAAAGTTTCCAAATCTGGAGTACAGAAAGAGGAGAACCTTTATTTAAGAGAAAAGTTGGCAAACTGGAGAAACAGCATCTAGGGGAAACTGAACTTATGTTCCTCTGAGACAAAGGGAAGGCTCCTTTTTATAGAGAAAGTTCCAGCCCTGGTTCCTGAGTGACCCATTTTATGCAGATGAGGAATCTACATTTGCACAGTCTGAGAACTGGTCAAAATGGCACTGTCCTGACTGGTTGCTTTCATGCATTCTGATTGGTCATTTGGTTGGTGTACATGCAATTGAGGACATAGCTGCATAGTTCCAATTGGATGGTGTGGGTCTCAGCCCATCGGTTGAAAGATGAGTTCAGGTACTCCTTTATAAGTGTCAGCTCCACCATCAGGAACACAGTTTAGGAAGCTTGGCTGCTCAGCCTGAGACTTCCCTACAGTGTAGTATGCATGAGAGGCCTCTGTCAGAAATGGCTGCTAGGTTACTGTTATGAGTTTGAACTCAACCGTGAGGAGGACTTCTGGGCAGATATATTCCTTCCTGAGGTTCACAGCTTCTAGCATCTGTCTTTATGCTTTCACTCCTCTTTCCTCTTATGCGTGGGACACTTGAAAGCTACTTAAACTTTTCTTTCCTTCTCAAAACCTTTTCATTACATTGTTGATTGTTTTATATTAGAGATAGAATATATTCCTTAGCATTACCAAGTATATTTCACATTTCAATAAATAAACAATTTCTACTATAAGTCTCTTCTGTATGCCAAGTGGTCAAAACCTAATCTTAATTTAGGGAAGTATTTCTCAACCTTGACACTACTGATATTTTGGGTTGGGTAATTCTTTGTTTTGGGGGCTATTCTGTACACTGTAGAATATTCAGCAGCATCCCTGACCTCTGCCTACCAGATACAACCAAAATATAGCACTTCCCAGCTATGACAACAAAAGGTATCTCCAGACATTGCCAAATGTCTGCTGGGGGCAAAATAGCCCCACACGAGAAGCACTGGTTTAGTGGAATACCCCTCTTTTGCTGTGGGATTATGTCTACATTCTAGGGCAGAGATTTAAGGAGGGGAATACCTTTCCTTGAAATCATTTTTCACTCACATAGACTAAGTTGAGGGGTCCTTATTATCATTCAAACTTTGAGTCCCTGGTGCATCTAACACAATCTGATGAAGGGATCTCTGAACAGCTATCTCTATTCTTTCGGGCGCAAAGGCCATTCCTACTTTATTGAAAGATGCTCTGTGAGGTGGGCTCAGGCCTGTCCTGGGAGCCAGGCCTAAGGACAGAAATATAGGGATATTTCTGGCTCTAGTTTCTCCCTGAGGGCTAGGAGCTCTGTTCTATCAGATCTTGTATTTTCTCTACAGAGAACTTCCAATAAGACACAGAGCTCAAGAACCCACCATCATCTTAGCTCTGCTTCTGCTGTAACTCCTCTCATTCCTGCACTCTGGACCATCTCTGTGTAGCTTGAGGACACGTTGGCCTGACTTTTAATCTGCTTTTCCAAACATGATGTTTTATGGCCTAGAAGTTACATAGTTATGCTTTCAACACCAAAAAGCTGCTTCCTACTATATTATCCCTCCCCAAAGGCAATTAATTCTGCTGGCTGAATTGGTGGAAAAAGGATACAAGATAATGAGAGGAAAAAAATTGATATAAAATATCAATTTATTAAAGATTATTATTTGTTTATTTAGATACTACATTTATATAAGAATATAAATACTTGGGAAGCTAGATAAAGAACCATTTTATCCTCAGCTTATAGAAGGATGATTAGGATTGTGAGAACCAAGAGATTTTCAAGGAAACAAGGGGCTTAGGTGACGGCGGGCTCCGGAGCTAGGGGTCCTGTGGGTGGGGCTCCCAAGGTGGAATTGGAACCTGAGATGACGTAGTGTAATTTAACCTGTGTACTATGGTTTTGCTTTGTTAGCCAAGGGATCCTTAGTAATCCTCTGCCTTTCCGGTTTTCTGGGGCTCACTGGGTTTGGTAAGACCTCTTGTCCTCTCCTCTCTCTCAATGTTCCAACATACATTCGGTTTATATTCTTCTCTTTTTCAACGCCAGTGTAAACTGTGCATTATGTCATGTAGTTTTAATATGTATGCATGGTATTGTGTTATTTTTTTTCACTCAACACTATATCTAGGATCTGATGGGTCTAAAGAGCAATTATCTCCTTTTTATTTTAAAATCCATTTCCTTGATTACTAATGACTTTGGGCACCAATAGTGTATTTTTTTAAATCTTCGAACTTTTTTGGCTAATAATTGACTCAAATATTCTTTACCCAGTTTTAAAATTTGGAATTTTTATGATTTTTTCATATTCATGGGTCACTTGTATATTCTAGACAATAATTCTCTTGTGTTTTTTTATATATGGCAAGTATCATATCTCTGCCACGTCTTTATGTTAATTTTATTTGAAAAGGTTTTTAATTTGATGTAATTAAATCCATTAACGATACTTTGGAATTGTGTTTAAGAAGTTCTTCCCTAAACTTAAGGCACATTATCTTCTGCCCTTAATGTTTTATTTGGTTTATTTCTTTAATACATCTAGATTTCATCTTTGTATGTGGTAATAGGTATGGATTTTCCTCCATAATGATCAGTTTTCCTATCATTTACTAAACAGTTTGATTTGTGGTTCCATCTTTTTTATGTAATAAATTCTGAGATATGTCTATGTCACAGCAATCCTGGTCTGTAGTCAGTTTGTCTCTTTTTGTATTAATATCATACTGTTTTAATGTAATAATCATAGTAAATGATTATTACTGGGATAGTAAATCCCAGTAATTTTTAGTCTGAATGTCCATCTCATTTTTATGTTACGGTGATACTGTCTGGAATCATAATGCAGGGTTGCTTGTAAACACGTAAATACACTCTGTCAAACCGCACGTGAGTATTCCTGTGGTAAACCAATAGAAGTAGGAATGGGAGGAGGTGCTGAGCCTATTGTGTTTTGGAGAAGAGCACAAAAACTGAGTAGCACTAAACATTGGACTTGGCGGGGGGGACTCTAGGCTACATGGTTTGTAAGCCACATGTTTAAAAAAGCATTAGCTTCTATAAGTTCTAGGGGAAACAACATAATAAATGAATTTAAAGCTTAATGAAAACACTTTATTAGGTAATAGAAGCAAATAAATAGAAATTATTGAATTGTAATATAGATCTTTAAATATCCTACAAAACACAGAAGACAGAGAGGGAAAATATGAGATGTTGGTAAATGTGGAAACTGAATAACAGGGGCCAACATATATCTAATAAGAGTTCCTAAAGGATAAACTTCATATAATGTTGTCTATATAAAATAACAACAGTAATAAGAACAATGTCCTATATGTGGGATAAAAAAAAACAAAGCAACAAAGAACTAACTGGATAACAATAGCAATAAACTGGGAAGAAGTGATTGGCACTATGTCTGAAGGTCCTTGTATTGTTGAACAGAGAGTAAAAATACTGATTACTGTTAGACTTTGCCAAATATGCATATTCAAATTTCTAGATAATCACTAAAAAGGGGAGTTGAATATGTATATTCTGAAGGTGTAAAAGGAAAAATGGAAAGCAAGAGGGAAAAAATTAAATCTAATAGAAGTCATGAAAAAATGTCAGAAGTTTGGGAGAAATAGAAAATACAAAATAAAGTAATAGAAATCCCAGTATGAAGTGTGTCTGGAAAAAGTTCAACCTTTGTTAATATATGGTTTATGTGACATTAATATAACCTGGCAGCTAAGGAGAGTGGACTGGAATGCGCAAGGATGAACAATGATTACTTTGCCACTCTAAGCAGTGGGGGCGGCAGACACCATTGAGTATGTGTATTGTGTGGCCAACACATTCAAAATGGCTGAGCAAATAGAGCAACAGATCTGCATCAAATTTTGAGTTAAGCTCGAACATTCCTCCATGAGGACTATTTGGATGATTCAGCTATGGGCAACTATGGGTGATCGGCAGCTTCATCACAACAACACACCCACTCGTGCCTCATGTCTTGTGCAGTTTTTTTGGTGAAACATAAGATCACTCAGGTGACTCAGCCCCACTACAGCCCAGATTTGATGCCCTGTGACTTCTGGCTTTTCCCAAGACTAAAATCCCCTTTGACAGGGAAGAGATTGCAGACCATTGATGAGATTCAGGAAAATATGACGGGGCAGCTGTGGAAGAACAATGTGAGGTCCCGTTTTCAGCAACTTTGATGTCTGGTGAGATCTCACTTCTTTACCCATGGCTTTCTTCTCTCTGTAACCTCATATGGTAGAAGTGGTGAGGGAGCTCTCTGGGAATTCTTTAAAAAAGGCTAATAATCCCATATATGACCCAATTATCTCCCAAAGGCCCTACCTCTTAACACCATCACTTTGGGGCTTAAGATTTCAACATATGAGTTTTGGAAGATACATTCAACCTTGACTCACTTGCTGTCATATTCCAGCTGGCTTTGGCCAGTGGGAAGCCCTGGTAAGAGACTAGAGTGTGGGAGGAGAAAGACTGGGGAACTTCTGTTACTGGGGAGATCCAAGATAGGGGACTCTGCCTCCTCGGTTCTTGCCTTGCTCGCAAGAGAAGAATTCAGTAGAGAAACAACATATATAGTGGAAACGAGATAGCAAGTTTGTCTATGAAATACACTTGAGCATGAAGCTTCAAGTGGACACCCATCTAGTCTGAGTTCCCCTTGTATAGTGGAAATAAGGTAGTAAGTTTACACTTGACCATGAAGCTGCCAGCAGGCACCCACCTAGTCCAAGTGGTATGATTATTGGGATTTTAGGGGTTTTATGATTATAGCCAGCTTCTAGGTTGCCCCTCTTCCTCCTCCTTCCAGACAGTGGGATTGACACACAGTTTCAAAGTCTTTCTTTCCGAGATAGTGCAAATGATACACACAGAACTTCAAGGGCTCCCCTTCTCTTGTGCTAGCGTGGTTTTTCTGGTAATGTTTGGAAAACCTGAGAATCTCATCAGGCCAGGCTCAGGACTGCTGTGTTAATTGGTGAGGCATGTCTCCCTTTTGTTTCTAGCTTCCTGTTTTCTGTGTTCGATTGCAATGGGTGGGAGGCCCTGTTTATTTCCCCTTCAGCTACTCATTCCTAGCTGCTACCTAACACTTCTTTCCTCAATTTCCTTGTCTTTGGGCAGCTTTTGTATCCCTAGTGACTATAGCTTCTTCCAGGGAGCTTTTCCTCCCTGTTTCAAAGTTTTATTGGTTTTTGTAACATTAGGCACCCCTTGCTCATTCAACATTAGATGTGGGAATGGCTTCTCACTCTCACTGGTTTCAGGTGCCTCAACTTGCCTGGTTTATTTCCTAAACATTTTGAAACATATTTAAGTAGCTTTTTCTTTATAACCACTTGATTTGTACCATCTGGGGTAAATTTTTATTCCTGCCAGAACCTTAGTCACTGCTGTTTCCTCAACATCTAGAGTAATATAATACATAACACAGTAGAAACAACAACAAAATAAGAACAACTCAAAAAGATAGACTCTCAGTAACCTAGACTTTGAAAGGACTTGAGCAGGCAGGTCATCCAACTTTTCTTGTCATAGATATGGAAATGGAGCCTTGAAGAGGCCTTACTAGAGGCCTCTCTAGTAAGAGAGGAAGTTTAGGCTCTACCCACTGGGTAATGTTGGATGACTTCTTGAAGAAAAACACACCACAATTATCATATGATGATGTTACACCAGCAGCATCTGACTAATCCAGGACTGGGAAATTAACTCCAGGATTATGGATCCACCTATTGTCTAGTCGTAGCCCATGAGCTATCTGGCATGAGACTTTGCCCAAACAAAATGATTGCGACTAAATAATTCTCATCGGATTCTCTTCCTTGGAGAATTTGAGTGTGAAATATAAAGAGCATGTTTCATTTGTTAATGAAGGCTGATGCTAAAAAAGGTATAGAAGTTAGGTATCAGAGACTACACTATGGCAGTGGTCACGAGAGACTATGAGTTGTTCAGGTTATGAAATCATTCAAGAACACATGATACACACAGAACTTCAAGGGCTCCCTTCTCTTGTGCTAGCATGGTTTTTCTGGTAATGTTGACATGACTCAGCAGAAACTCAAGGGTACCCAGCATCAGAGACAGAGAGAGGAACTAAGTAACAACATTGGGGAGAGATTGGCAAGAGATTGTCAAGTGACAAGTTGATGTTGGGAGTACAATGCCTTTGGATTCTACATCTTCTAATTCTAAATCTCTATTCTTCTCTTTTGAAGTCCAGAATACACCTATTACTAGATTAGCAAAGATTTTATTAGTTCTTTTTCCCATATATATTTTTATAACATGCTCTCATTATCTGAAGTTCCAGCAAATACAAACAGTAGAAAAACCGAAGCTGTGACTGCCAGTTTGGTATTCTTTCCACCACATGGCTCACATTGAGTTATCAATCAAACTGGAATCCCATTTATGATTTTTTCCTATTCCAGCCTAGTTTAGAGAAAGTTCAAAAAACCATTCTTTGATAATTTTATCATCCCCTGAAGGATGTCCAATATTTTTCTTTGACATTATTTGCGTGAGTTTTGGCACACAGTGATAACAGCCAGAAAGTAATCCAGAAGGTAAGCTTAAATTTCAAAATTCATTATATGTATTTTTTTAAGATAGTCTAAATTGCAAGTGGAGAAATAAGAAAATAGAAATGTCTGGGGAATGACAGTGTGAAGAATTGCATAAAAGATCAGTGGTTTCATTCTTCTAAAAGTTAATTCCCAATATCCAAAATCCCAAGCAGTGCTGCTCTGAGAAGAGAGCCTCCAGTGGAGAGGCAGCTCAGCAGGGAAACAGGGCAGAGAGTGAAGTGGTGATGCATGGAACAGACTGAACACTAGGGGAACAGACAGAACACGGACAGCAAGGGCATCAGTGGGTATGAAGAGCAGCCTGGCACAGAAGAATACATTTTTTTTAATGATTCTGAAAGGGGTGATTAGTATGAGAGAAGTGTAGGGTGTCATTCATCTTGATTGTTCCAAAGCCTTTGACAGAATATTTTCCTGAAGATTCTTTCCCAAAAAGTGAATTCAAATTGCTTTGAAAATTGGCTGAGTCAAAAATAAAGAAAAATGATAAATAGAAAAATGCATCCAGTTTAAAGAAAGTAGTTGAAAATGACAAAGAAATTGGTATCAATTTTTTAGTCTTTCCACATTTTGAAAAGTTACCTGAAGGCAGTTTTAAAAAAAACTGTATGGTGAGTTTAACTTACTGTGTGTTAGGTCTCTGAGTACAGTGGCTAGACATCCTGAGCCAAAATGAGGAACGGTTTAAGTTGCTTCTAAGTGCAGCGGGTGGTGAGATGCTGTTTGGAGGGCAAATTTGTTAGAATTTCCGGCATGTTCATTATTGTACACAGAAATTTTAGGGCAAACTTTACATCAAGATAATTCTAGAAACTTCTGGATATATATTATCAAGCAGGGAGATTTGTGATTCCTGATAACAAGAAACTTAGCATCTAGGATAAGGGAGTTGAGTCATGCTCACACACACCTTGTACAGGATATAAGAGATCTGGAACCCGGAGCCAACCGAGTGCGTCAACAGCATTTCCGGTTTCTGTAGTTCCCTTTTCCTCCCCATTCTAACGTTTTCTAACCCTTTTTCTCTTCTTGAAACCCGAGGTTTTAAAATATAAATTGGATTATGTCTTTGACCCGAAAACCCTTCAAGGACCTTCCATTGCACTTTCTAAATAATACAGAGATCTTGTTAGTCGGTATTTTTGACCTGCTCCATCACGTACAGGTCTGGCATGTTGTAGGTTCTCAATGTCTGCTGAAAAAAAAAAAATAAAAGGCATGACTGACTGATGAATAGATATGTATGTGGTGTAAAAATATTGCTGAATATTTAACTTGAGTTTTCTTCTGAGGTGCATCTATCTAACACAGTTATAGAGAGGCAGTGACAATTCCTACCGATAAAAATGATTGTCGTGGCTGGCATACAGCATGGACTTTATAGCATCACAATATATTTTTAGTGTCTGCGTCTGATTGGCTTACCAAACCAAGGATGCATTTCATTTTGAACACATAATATATCCAGCAGCACACTATAAAATTTATGCAAATTGTGATCTGCACAAGAGCAGGGTATACATGATAGTTCTGAGAACTTGCACATATGTAAGAAATCTGTGAGTTTTTAGCACCATGAAAGTAGGTATTTAACTTTATTCATCCTTTTATTCACCACAGTGTCTATTATTATGCTGAAGACTGAGTTGGGAATTAATCCATATTTATCGGTTTAGTAGAATTTTAAAATAATTTTAGATATAAAAGAATAAATAACATAAAAGAATATAAATAACACAAATAACATAACATAATAACATAAAAGAATAATTTATGTTCTTATATGTTTTGATTTTGAAATAATTCGTTTGCAAACTAGTATTTTAATGATGCATAGTAAGTCCATTTATTTTAAAAAGTCAAAACAGAGAATCATAAAAAGCGATTTAAGTATACCTTAAAAATTTTAACTTTTGAGATGGGAAGTGTACATTTATCCAATTCATTTAGCAATCTTTTGAGATAAGACTAAGACCCATTCGGTGGCCATTCAGACCATGTCCTTGGGTTCACTTATAAAAGTAATAATTTATCTTTATTACATTAGCACAGCACAAGGTATAATCCTAAATCTCTATACTCTTGAAAGTAGAGGGAGAAGTTAGATACATCTGACAAAGTATCAATTCAGAATCTTTTTGGGTTTTTTATCTTGTCTCCCCTTAATCTTATACAATCAAATCGTCCACACTCATTCAAAAGTACATTTTTAAGTTAGTTGCCTAGTTTTGAATCCCTCCAAACCATTCAACTTCACACTGATGGAAACAACAATTCTGTTTTCCCCACTTACATTTAATTAGTTTATTCAATAGTAAATTAAAACATATGTTTAATTAACCATATAACCAACATAAATAGATTGGTAATTGATGTCAACTCTTAGTAAGCATATCACTTAAAGATAGTGTAGTGGAGAATGGATATGTTACACTACTTATATTAATCTTAGTAGATGTTGAACCCATCTTGTTACTCTACCCTGATTTTTCTCTTGAAACTAGAGCTTGAACATTAAAAGTATTTTTTTAGCCCTGGCTGGTGGGGCTCAGTGGATTGAATGCCAGCCTGGAACCAAAGGGTCATTGGTTCAATTCCCAGTCAGGGCACATGCGGGGGTTGTGGGCCAGGTGTCCAGTAGGGGGACACAATGAGAGCCAACCACACATTGATGTTTCTTTCCTCTCTTCCTCCTTGCCTTTTCCTCTCTCTAAAAATGAATAAATAAAATCTTTCATAATTTTTTAAGGTTTTTTTAGTGTACTTTACAGTTCAGGAGTTTCCATTCCTGTGTGAACCTAGAAAAAGGCCAGCCCCAAGACCTTGGCTCAGAGTCATATGTGAAATCCCAGATGGTAAACTCAAGAATGGTGACCATAAAGATCCATACAAGACCTACAGGAAGATGTCCTCCACAGCCTGCACATCCTGTGTGTCCTACACATCTTGCACACCCTACATGTCCTGCACATACACTATTTTCCCTCCCCCTCTTTCAGCCCAGTAAAATCTTGACCAGAGCTGTTAAGATGGGATATGGGACAAGAGTCCTCCATGTTGTCACTGGCACTCGAAAAAAACACTTTCCTTCACACCAGCATGTGTTTCACAACTTTGGCTTTTATTGAGACAAATAGCGGAACATGCATTTGGTTGCAATAAGAACAGAATGCCAACATTTCATAGATGTTATTAGTGAGAACATTTATCCTGTAACAAAAAGTTGTTGGGTCAGCAGAATCTGTTAACCTGAGGACAGGTGGAAGAACATCTATTGCTTTGTAACAGTAATTAGATTGTAATTACATGATTAACAAACAATGTTTAATAATGAATGTAGTCTGAAAGAACAATCACAGCATATCCTAAAGAGCTTTAATATTTAGGCTACAAAGGACTTGGACATTCTGGACCACATATTGATCTTAACTAATTTAGGGTATGACTATGGCTTTAAAATAAAGAAGATCAGCCATTATCTTTGTGAATCAAGATCTTTCACCCACCATTCATTTAAGAAAGGGTTGATTTCAAAAAGTGGTGACTAGAGATGATTTTCTAGAGCAAAGAGAGGAAGTGTAAAATTCAAATATACTTGTGAAATTCACAATCATTTACACTTTGATGCTAATGGTGTTAATGAAATGACTCTTGCATATAGCACATTTAAAAGGGTTTTCAGGAACATTATCTCATCAGAAGCTCACACCCTGTGAGCTCAGTACCATAGCTCTAGTCATTACCCTTGCTTCTGAGATGAGGGGGCTGATGCTCCAGGAGATCAAGTGATTTGCCTAAGTTTTTCAACATTAATACACAACTGTGACTCAAGTCACATTAGTTGAATTCTTGTTTTTACTTGCTAAAGCTTGTTGTATAATAAATTGTTTTGAGCAGAATAGATTGTCTTTCTTCAATAGCAAAAATAAGCAATACATTATTATTATTTTTTTTTCCTTCACTCAATTACTACATGCTTACTACCATAAAAGTGCATTTCTCTGTAATAGTTTGTCTTCCCTACTAAACTGAGATATAGGAGAAGAGTGATCAACTCCTGTTTGAGTGTCAGTTTTCCTTGTCCCACATGTGTCTGTCTGGTGACCTATTGATTTGGCTAAGCTGAATTCAAAGAGATGTAGCTTTATCCATTTTAAGAAAAAGAATTATTTTCTGAGCATGTTGTATTAATTCTAAACAAAATTTGGTCATTTTTTTTAAAGAAAAAAAAACCTTGGAGATATTGGGGGGAAATACTTGAGTGCAAAGTGAATGTGTTTCTTCTTCCAAAAATTCCTTTTGCAGGAGTATGTCCTACAGAAATTATAAAAGTTACAGAAACACTTGAAGAAATATGCAAAGATGTATGTGTCAGGATGACCACTGAAGCATTATTTGCAATAGTAGAAATCTGGAAACTACCTAAGAGTCTTTCAAGAAGAGTTTCATTTTTAAAGTTTCGTGTGAAGGGGACCCCTCAAAAACTAGAATTGTCTTCTGGATGGTGAGTCCTTTGTAGTATAGGTTTCCATTGCTAGGTTAGTGTTCTAGGAACCCATCTGTATCAGTGCCCCAGCTGGCATTGTTGTGAGAGGCTGCATTCAGCTTCAGTGAAGTTTTTCTGAATACTATTTGAACACATTTGTCCATTTCAGATGGGTGATTTACAAGTGCACCAGCCCACGCCATGCTGAGTGTTCAGCAGATTTTGACCAAAAATAGCATGGCACTGTGCCCTACCCTCCCTACTCACTGGATCTCAACTCTAGTGTCTATTTTTTGTTTCCCCAGATAAAAAAAAGTTCTCAAAGGGAAACATTTTGCCAATGTGGAAGAAGTGAAACAAAAAATGGCAGAAGCACTAAAAGGCATCAAAATTGATGAGTTCAAAAACTGTTTTGAGCAGTGGAAAAAATGTCCCAAAAGGTATATTGCATGAAATGGAGAGTACTTTGAAGGTGACTGAGGTTTATTCATGTAAGGATAAATACACACTATTTTATAAATAAGTTCTGTTGTTTTTGGTACCCCCTCATAGAGTCATATGTTACCTGTTAAAAGCCATTTTAGAAAATAAGCTAGATTATTTATACTTATAAGAAATTATATCAGTGTATTATTGACTAAAAAATATTTGGCAATGTTTAACAGAAATCTTTATTTATGTATAGCTTTAAGTATGTCTTAGTTGTTTTTTTTTTTATCCTCACCTGAGGACATTTTTTTCATTGCTTTGAGACAGACAGGAAGGGAGAGAAACATTGATGTGAGAGAAAAGCATCCAATGGTAGCCTCCTGTACAAGCCCGGGACCACTGCCCAGACCGAGGATAGTGCCCACCTGGACTGGGGAGCCAACTCCCAACCTAGGCATGTGCCCTGACCTAATCGAACCTGCAGTCTTTGGTTATGGGATGGCATTCCAACTTTGATTTATTCTTTTAATTGTAAATTTTCTGAGAGGGAGTGTTTACATGTTTAAAAGTCTGGCTTGTTTACTCTATATTTCTATTTTATTTGTTATTATTTGCTAGGGTATTGAATTCTAGATCAAGAAAACTTATCTCAATTATTTGTCCCTTTTGATATCTGTTACTCTTTTTCTTGAAGCTTAACATACACTCAACTTTACCAATGATCTACAGATATTACATGATGAATTCTCTATTTTTATAGCAGTATGCACAATATGTATCATATATCATACATTTATATACCCACATACTTTCATTTATATCTGTATATCTATATATACCTATAATCTATGTCTGTTATATTTTGTCATAAAATAAGTGTAAACACATATCTGTGTATTTAGTGCCATAGATAAATATATACAAGCACATATAATAGAATTACTATATTACTCAACATAATCCTTGAATTCCTGTTACGTGAAGCTCCCAAGATACTATTAAAGCAGATTCCTCAGCCCGATTCTTAAATATCCTGGCTGGCTGAGCCTAACCCAGTACCCCTCTATAGTGAACATGCCCTCTACTGAGTGGAAGATTGATGTGACCCAGAGGGAAGCTCTTGTGCATTCAGATCCCTTGGTTGACATTTGGTGTTGACTTATGCAGTTCAGTTACCTTTATTAAACAACAACACAATCGACTGCATCTTCTTTCCTCCTCATTTCTGATCTCTAGGGTGTTTGTCAGACTTATAGGTGTTATGATATATTAGTACTCTGTGCTCTATCTTAATTTTGTTAAAAACTTATTCTTCGTGTCATCGGCCATCTGTGTGTCTTCTTTGGAGAAGTATCTATTCAGGTCTTCTGCCTACTTTTTAATTGGGTTGTTTGGGTTTTTTTTGTTTTTGGGCATTGAGTTGTCTTTATAAATTTATTGGATGTATCATTGACAAATATCTTCTCCTATTTGGTAGGTTGTTTTGACAGCATGGATGGACCTAGAGAGAATTTTGCTAATTAAAAATAAGTCAGCTATAGCCCTGGCTGGTGTAGCTCAGTGGATTGAGTGCGGGCTGCAAACCAAAGCATTGCAGGTTCGATTCCCAGTCAGGGCACACGCCTGGGTTGCAGGCCATGACCCCCAAGCAACCGCACATTGATGTTTCTGTCTCTCTCTCTTTCTCCCTCCCTTCCCTCTCTAAAAATAAATAAATAAAATCTTAAAAAAAAATAAGTCAGTTAGAGAAAGGCAAAACCATATGATTTCACTTATATGTGGAATCTAAAGAACATAATAAACAAACTAAATAGAAACAGACTCATCGATACAGAGAACAGACTGACAGTTGACAGAGGGAAGCAGGTTTGGGGGGTGGGTGAAAGAGGTGAAGGGATTAAGAGGTACAATATGGTAGTTACAGAATAGTCACAGAGACATAAATTACAGCACCAGGAATATAGTCAATAGTACTGCAACAACTATGTACAGTTCCAGGTGGGCACTTGAAATATTGGGGTGACCATGCTGTAAAGTGCATGATTGTCTTGCACTATGCTATATACTCCTGAAACTAGTACAGAATAATATTGAAGTAAACCATAACTAAAAAAATGAGATGCAAAAATAATTTGTCAAATTAAAAAAAATTATTGTTTGTGTTGTAACCACTTCCTAGTTTGATTGGGCATAGAATTTTCTCTATTTAAAACTATTTTGCTGTTTCCATGGTTATAAATAGAGATCATTTGCCCATCTTTTGCAGAAGTTCTTCATTAAAATTTTCTTTAATTCTGCAATTTATCCTATGTAGTCAGTGATTTTATCTTATTGTTATCTATTGCCTCACAAAGTCTGTATTTGCTGAGAATCCGGAGTCCTGAACTGTCAGGACATCATAATACAATTTAAGGAAAAGCATGGAGTTTTTAGATCTGCAGGTAATACATAAGCCTCATTTAGCCAAAGTGCTTACTATTCCTTGCTTTTATGGGTCCCTCAGTTTATAAGATTGCAAATTTCTCTCCCTGCCCATTCTCTGGGGGAAGTGCACACGGACACTGTAATAGCCAAAAGGCACTCAGCCAGAGAGAGCAGAAGGATAACAGAGATATGAACTATCCACAAATGGAACAATCAACCTCTGGACAATTGAAGATTAAATAGTATCATGATTTCTTTGTTCATTTTCTAGGAGATGTACCCAAGACTTTCTAGGAATAATCTAAGGTAGGGAATTGCTTTGTAGCTTTTGTTACGGACCTACTCTTTTAGATACCTGCTAAAAAATATGATGAATCGGTCAAACATTCTGTTACATTTTTCCTTTTCTACCTAACTGAAGTTGATATTTTACCAGGTACAAGTAGTATCATGATTCAATTGGCTCAGGAAGGCAAACAGAACATTTTGCTTCCCTTTGACTCAGTCAAAGGTCAGTTCTTAGAATTTTTTGTTCACCCCCACATTAAGGTGTTTTTCTCCTTCTTTTCTTTAAGCTTGACACCAATATGAGAAAGTTCAAGTTCCATGGGCTATTTTACAGTGATAGATTTTTGTAACAGGGGAAACATTTTTTCACTGTATGAATATGTGAATTTACTAAGGCTTGTGGGGCACTAAACATTGATCTCAAATTTTGTTTTAGAGAGACTTAGAAAAAATGTAAAAACCTACCCATATAACTGCAAATACAGCCTTGTACTTGCAGACAGCCAGGGTTGGCAAATATGCAGGGTGTCCAACCCGAAACCTGACCATGGCTCATTAGTGAGGCTCTCTTCACCATGCAGTGCTCACATCCAATATCCAACTTCTAAATTCTTTTCAAAATTCCATAAGCTAATAGCATACTCCATAAGCTAATAGCATACTCCATATGGGTAAAATCAAACAATCCAATAATGCAAGTAAGCAAGTAAAAGACCCTTGACTGAGCAACAAACCCACCCGACAGGCCTTAGATTTCTTGACTTTTCCTATCACATACACCAGAGATCTAAACCATCCTGAACTTTGCCACCTTGTTTAGCTTCTTCCCTTGTTACACACACAAAACTTAAACAGTTGTATCTGTACTGTTTTGAATACTGAATAGAAGTAGAGTGTAGGGTGTCTTGACCTGTCTTGAATTTGGCTTCCTGCTTTTGGTTGAATTACTGTCTGATTTCTTATTCCATTTAGGTTTCTTTTGGCCTCCTGGTCCTTGTACTCCACTATGGGGCTGCTATACTATAAAGCAACTACTATTTATCGAGAATCTACAATGTTTATAGGCATATTAGATCATTATCTTTAGTCCTCCCAAGCACCTCAACAGGAATTTATAATGTTTCAGAAATAGAGTGGACATTGAACTAGAAAATCATGGAACCTCTATAGGAACCTGTGACTTGACTCAAAGACCCATGTTCCTTTCAGTACTCTCTTACTCAAAGTAACTGTGGAAGTTTCACTTTATATAAAAAGAAGGATCTTTATGCAAATAAAAGTTTCCAGGGTGGGTTTTGACAGAAATCCCATAAAACTAACCTACACAATTTTGTTTTAATATTTTTTCATGTAGGTTCACATTTGTTTTTGTCAGCTTTTCTCACTTAGGTGTTTGCTTTGTGTACCATCTATTTCTGTGTAGCATGGCATGAACAGAACAAGTTAATGTTCAAAATTCAATAACTCCTATATCAATAAACATAGATATCATCTCATAATACAGGTCCCTATGATTTTAGAAAGGAGAAACAATAAAGCAAAGTTTATGTAAAGAGAGTTACAGTTCCCTAACTTCAAAAGCAGAAGGGCTCTCTATCATCTTTGTAAACAAGAATAAAATTTTGAATAGTCCTTAAATTATAAATCTACTTTTTCCTGCTCCCAAGAAACACATGGATTCTCTTTCCAGTGGATGACTAGCAATGTGTAGACTAGTCAAAGCTTCTCTTTCTTCTCCCCCTTTTCCATTTGTTTCTGCTAAGAAATTTATAGTTATTTGTATTTGGAGGTCTTCCCTGTAATGATGTGATATCTGACATGGGGGTTAATAAGGAAGATAAAATTAACATTGGGAGCAAGCAGAAGGATTTGCAGAAAAGTGAAAGAACTACAAATAGCTTTATATCCCTACAGTCAAAGAAAGAGATCATTTTAAGAAGGGATGATTACTGGAGTCAGATGCTGTGTGGAATAACAACTGGGAAAAGGGCCATTGGTTTGGATAGTTAAGAGGGCAATAATCTTTTTAAATAATAAAATGATAGTATTTGGTGATGGGGACAAAGGGTTAAGAAGGGAGAAGTAAAGGGGTCCACCCATCTGGACTATGGTTATATTTATTATTTTACTGTCATGAAATTTTTTCCTAATGATCAGACTTAAGGTCTGATCCAAAACTGATTTATGAACATACGTGGTTACTGACACAGAGATTATTTAAAATGAGTTATGGAAATGCCTTGTCTAACTAAGGCTAACTTTCCCCCCTCAAAGCTAAAAAGGTTGAATTAGGACCATTTTGAGCAGAGAATTTATTACACATGACACAGTCTCACTGGGTTTGCTGACTCAGTAACCTTGTTTAGAAGGAAATAGATGTTAGTTCAGATACAAGTGGTGGACTGGGAATAAAGAAAACAGCAAATTACAAATAAGATGCATTACCTACTTCGTGGTTTTTTCTTCTTCCCTATTACCAAATATCTATAAAACACAATGAGCATAATAAGATTAGGTATTCATAGTTCCCTGTTATGGACTGTCAAACAGATCAGACCCAAAAGACCCATAGTTGTAGACTGATGCTCCAGAATAAGGTAGGCTGCATTTCTACAGGTGACAGTACTGATCCCACCACCTGGAAATTCCAAGTGGACCACTTCAGGAAGGTGGCAGTCAGACCTTGAAAACATCCACTAAAGAATCATCCACTGGACAACATCCAGTTAGAAGTAGGATAGTAACAGATAGAGAAATAAAAATGAACTAAAATTAAGACTTTCTGGGGACTAGGAGAAATTATTATAAATAACCAGGGTGTATTGAATCTAAATCAGGAGATCTGAGTTCAAGTCATGATGTCACTGGTGTGATTTTGAACAAGTTATTTTGCCTCTTTATGGGTTTTTTCCTTACCCAGAAACACAATGACATAGGACATCTGGACTACCACCCTACAGAGTCTAGACAGGGCCAAACATTAGACCTTAAGCAACTGCACTTGAAGATTCTTATTTTTAATATTTATCTTTTCATTTTCCTAAAGCTAAGATTTGTATTTGGCATTACAAATATGTTCTGGATAGATCTTCAAACCCAGAAAATATTAGTGATTGAGAATTCTTTAGAGGTCATACTTTCAACTAATAATCAGAAACAAAAACCCAAACCAGAAACACAACAAACCCACAAGCAAATCTAGAAAATGAATTAGGAAAGAGATCATTTGTAGAAGTAGTAATTTGTACCCAACAGAAAACCGTAGATAAAACCACATTTTTGGACTAAAAGGTTTTTGCACAGTCATATAGTATAACTAAAGCAGGTACTTATTAATTAGTTATTTTATGAGAAAATAAAAATAAAGGCCATATTTTTCAAATTATGTCAGAACCATCTTTCTGTGAAATGGACTCACCTTCTTACGTGTTGTTCAGAGTGGTAGTAGTGCCCCCCGCCCCCTCCCCCACAGTTTCTTTTCTCTGGGGACCTCTATCCAGCTGCAGCAGGAAAAGCCAGATTGTGCCCTTTCCTTCCCCTAGAATAGGCCCACAGTGGAGTGGACCCTAAGAAATGTCCTGGGCATTTGCTGTCTGGATGCCTAGGGTGTGAAACGGGACAGTTGTCAATGGTTCTGTTTCCTGCCTTAAATTTCTAAAGACCTAGAGAGGAGATTTGGATTCCCTGATGGACATGTTGGTCAGTATGTGGGCTTTGGGGTCAGCTGAACTGAACTTGAATTCTAGACCTCCATTCTCTTGCTGGGTGATTCCAGGAACATGATTTAAACATTCTAGAGTTTCAGGTATGTAATCTGTATAATGGGATGCATAGTCTTTGTAAGGTCTTCCTAAAACTTAGGTAAGATACTGGGAATAAATGCTTGCACCAGGGCCTGTACACGTTAGACACTTAGTAAATGGTAGCTGCTAGGATCTCATAGACTTGTGGAATTAGGGGGAGCTGGAGAATAAAGTATTCTTTCTTAGATACTACCTGGCCCGTTGATTTTCCTAAGGTCTTTTGGAGTCTTAAGTGCTTTGTAAAGACTTGGAGAGGGCAGGTAATATAGGGATGGAGAGGGGCTCTGCCCCTCACCTCCTGCTTCAAACAGAATGCCTCTTTTATCTGTAATATTTTTGGCTTCCTAGTTTTAAAAATAATATAAGGAAAGAGTTCTGAAAAAACAAAAATAATTTTAGTACAACTTTACAATTTTATAAATGAGGAAACTGAGAGAGTGAGTGAAGTGATTTGCTTCATTGCCCATTTATTAGATGCTTCCAGTGGGTACACAAACTCCTTATTACTATCAGCACAAGTGATGGGTGGTTGTTTCAGGTCATTGGGTCACCTTTACAGGTGATCCCCCCAGATACAAGGCTATAGCCCAGAGTTGCTGCAATTTGCTTTGCCCATTCAGAACACCAGAATTTGACTGAAGTTGCTGATGGAGTCCTCGATCAGATTCATTATCTGCAAATATGAAGACAATGCATAGACAATAGAACGAGGGGAATGGCCATACCCATCATGTGAAATAAAAACTCTGTACTGTTCTTGCAAGTTAATTTCAGAATAATTAAAAACTAGGAACTCCGAAGGATATAAGCGGGTTTTGAAATTAATTTCCCATTTTTACTGGAAATTGGTAAAATCCTTAGTCATGTGCCATTAAGGGAATTGTCTCTGTTAAGGTCCAGTCAGGATGTCTCTCATCATTCATGTTCTGCTGATATAGTTCATATCCTACCCCAGACTGAGATGACATTTTCACTTTCTTCAATCAAGCTTTTAGTCATAATTACAGTGAAATCTTAGTCTTTGCATCTGCAATTGCTCAAGGATTATACTGTAAATCAACTGATTTCTAAGAGAGCTTCAGTTCTGAAAAATGCCTGTTGCCAGTTCGGAAATGATCATGATGAAGATGACATTAACAGGCAATGTTTATTGAGCACTGCACGCTGCAGCCAGGTTACAGACGGACAGGAAGGGACCATGCCCAGCACATGCACTGCAAGGTTAGATTAAGCTCCTGATTCAATTAGCCAAGGATGCAAACCTAATCAGAAGGGAGGTGGCCACACAGGATAAGAGCAGAGGCAGCATATCTCAGCAGAGCTTCCTTGGCTCCCCCAAATCTAACAGGATCCCTCAGCTGCCCAAGGCACTGCCCATACAACAAGTACAAATTGTCACTTGTGCCATGCCACTGCCCTTTAATAGTCAGGATTTACATCATTTTCTGGAAGGACTTATGTAACAACCTATTTCCCTCTTAAACTCAACGCAGTGTCTGCAAGATTTCATCCCCCACCAGAGAGCGAGGAGGGCTAGAGGCTGGATGCTCTGGAACATAATCTCTGATTGAGTCTCTAGGATGCTGGGAAGGCCCATTTTCCAGTAACTGTTCACCAGGTGTCTCCACTCTGCGATGCACTTTCACGCAGCGTCTCATTAAATTCCCAAAAAGAGCTATTAAAAGTTCACAGTCATTATTCAAAACCTTTAGGTTCATATATGTTTTTAAATTCCAAACTTGCAGATTTCAGATAGGCTATTGGATGCATATGTCATAACTTTAATGTGTACCACCCCCAATGGGATCTGGGGCAGCACCGCATAAGTAATCACATTATACATTGGATAAATAAAGGCTATGCATTGTCTTATCTCAGTTCAGTCAGGATTTGCTGCAAATTAGTTTTTGCCGAATGTATGAAAAATCATTTGGTTCTCAGAATGTTTTGGATATTGCAATGTAGATTAGGATTTGTTGACCTATATTATTATCTTCATCTTGCAATAAGGAAATTGAGGCTTAGAGAGTTTAAGAAACTTGCCCAAGGTCACAGCTAGTAAGTAGTAAGGTGAAAATTCAAACTTAAAGTCTGGTAAATTCCAAGCATGCTTCTTTAATAAGAGCACCGTAACCTAGCCTTGGCTCTCTTTCAGTTCGAGACCATCTTTTATTTTCTGACTCTTTTCAACAAGGCCTGGAGTAAGGGGAGAACAGTGAGGCACGCACCTGGGTGCAAAAATGTAAGGGAGACTCAGTAATCAAGATACGTAATTTTTAAATGCAATATATTTACAATTAAAAGTTATACAAAAAATCTCTGATGAACAAAATATAAAAAAAATTAGATGAAGATAGCATTAGTATTACCCCAATATCCTCCAGTGGCCCATTTTCTAATTGCTGTCTGAATGGTGCTCTACTCTGGCCTGTTTTCACTGCACTGAGAGGGAGTATGATGTTCCATTCCTTTTGGGTGACTGCAGAGTAGGGCCCAGGGGGAGCAGTTCTCCAGTGTACAAAGTTCATGGACATCACTATGTTTCCTGATTACCAAGATTAAAATGCCATCTGGCTACAGAAACCTGGATATTGTTTCATCCCAGCCACAATAACACAAAGAGAAGGGACATTTTTATAGATATTTCAACAGCATTAAGGTATTGCCATTGGTATGGTAGAAGTCCAAGCTGGTGTAATTTCAAGTTCCAAATTAATTCATTGGAAAAAAATGGTGATAGAGGAGAGCTCTATGGATACCCTGGACCACCAAAAAAATAAAAATAAAAAAAAAGGAATATGTGGGTCTTAGAACACATTAAGCCTAAAATGTTACTGGAGGCAAAAATTATAAAAATGAGTTTGTCCTACTTGGGCACATCATGAGAAGGCAGGGTTCTTTGGAAAAGATGAAATTGCTGGAAAAACAAGTCAGTAGAAAAAGAGGAAGGCCATATATGAGTAGGACTGATTCCATAAAAGAAGCCATAAGCATGAGTCTCTATGAGCTGAGCAGGGCTACTGGGGACAGGACATGGTGGACATCACTCATCATAGGGTCATCAGGAGCTGACTCAACAGCATGTAACACATACATGCTCAAGTTCACAATTACATCAGTCAAGAACCAGGAAGAAACAAAATTCACTCAAGAAAGAAAGTTTAGTGAAGGGATGACTTCCTGAGTTAGGGAAAAAGAACTGTATTAGTTACCAAGAGAGAAGCAACAGCAGAAGCTGGTATTGCTCTCTGGTCTAAAGGGAAAGAGAAAAAGTGGGGTTTCTGGAATCCAAGAACTTGAACATTGAGGAGGGACTTCCAGGCAAGACCTGTAATTGTAGAAGATGCCATCCCTAGGCAAGAAGAAGGCACATTTTCCCCAACTTTTCACTCCCCCCATTTCCTTCAGCCTCTTGAAGGAAGGGCATCCTGTTGGCTACACTGACAAGGAATAGCTTGAAGAGAGCTTGGCTGGGGCAATGGGTAGGGAACAGTCTCTTGGGGCACAGGGGAAGGCATCAAAGGGTCAAACAATAGCCCACTTTTCAAACCCTTTTTTGGTAGGGCTGAATAAAATTCTTGAAGTCAATATAAGGCATCATGTAGATAACACTATTAATTCTTTTTTAAAAAATAAATTATATCAGATAAAGAATATACACATTTAAAAAGTACTTTTCTGGCTACCTACCTTTTTGATAAGGTTAGTTTTTTACTGATAACACTATTTGTTCCTTTGCAAGGATGCTTAACCATATTTTAAATATTTAGTTCCTTTTTCTGTCTTAGCTTTTCTCTTTTCACTTTAATAGAGAAAGAGAATCTAGGACAGGGATAAGCTGGAAAAAAACACACACCGAATGAGTTTTGTTCATTGATTTTTACAAGCTCAGATATCTATCAAGGTACTTCTGTCTGTTTAGTAGCACGGCTAAAGGAGCTATGTAAGGAAAGCAGGAGGAATGAAGATAGTTACCACTTAATGTTATCACTATCACTTAAAATTAAAATAAATACTGTTAAGTAAAATTGGTATTGATTACACAGTATTCTTCCCATTGTACAAGAGAGATAATGATTTCATTCTCTCTCTTTTTTTTAAAGCATAAGAACATTTAAATTGCATACTAAAGAGAAATGCTAATGTTGGTCTTTGGCAATGTCTTAGATTTCTTGATTCTCCTATTCAAAATAATAAGACAAAGATTAGAAAAGAAGGCATTAAAGATTTTAAACACAAAACAATCCTTCTGAATCAGCATTCAAAGACAACAGAAGGACTCTGGATATGTAAGTAAATTAGTTACTGTTGTGCATAGTTTTAAGAACATGGTTCAACAGTGATGGTCATTTGGTATGACTTATGGCTACTGATGTGGACACATTCTTTGAATACATGAGAAATATAACCTGGGATAACAACTGATTCATTTTCTATACACATAACCACATTAGGGCATTATTTACTCTAGGATTTCAATGTGTAAGTGGGGTGGGGAGAATGAGAACAAGTCTATTTCCCCTGAGGACCACGAAGGAGAGACATTCTGCAAAGCCATCAGAACCCTTGGTTCTGGTCTCTTTTCACATTTTCAAGCTTTCTTATCATAATTTAAGGCCAAATTACCTGGTCGGTGTCCTGTATCGCCACACTCCTTCAGCTGCTTCTAGGTTCAGTGTCCCCCTGCATCATCTGGATCTTAACCGTCACCCACTTTTCAATGCAAATTCTCTTTTGCTTGAGTTGGATAAAGTACTTGAACTGAACATGTCATCATGTAGAAAACACTGTTAAACTTATTTCCCTTACATTATATCAAACGAAGAACCTACATATTTTAAAAAGTAGTTTTCAGGCTACCTATCTCACTGGTAAGGTTTAGTTTCACACTGATACTGCTATTTCTTCCTTTGCAGGGATGCTTAACCATGTTTTACATATTCAGTTTCTTTTTCTGCCTCAGTTTTCCCCTTTCCACTTTAATGGAATGAAACATTAGCATTTTTTTTACTTTGTTTTACTTTCAGAGACTCACAAAGAAGAGATACCAAGTCAAATTTTCAAGATAAATTGGTTTTGGGGGGATAGTTATTCATTCAATTATATATAGCCACTTTTTATTATTTATTCTGTAAATTACATTGGGTTGTGTGCTAGGAATTTAAAGATAAATAAAGCTTAGTTGCTTATTTTCAGAAATGTCAGGTCTAATGAGGGAGACAGATCTATAAAGATGATTTTATCTAATGTGTTAAGAATAATAATGGAAGTATTAACACATTTTCCTAGATACAGGCATTTTGAGCCAACATTTATAAACAATTGCTAAGATAAATTTAAGTACTTGTTTCTTTCTTAGGTTTCCCAGAGCATTTATTTCTAAAGCTACATTTTTCAACCTGCTATATCAGTTGTGTAGTGTGGTGTTGTAGAACAAATCTTTATGCTAGGGACACTCGTGCTGACAACGAAATGATGTGTCATTTCTGTGACATAGAGATGGACACTTGTGATTGCCATGTACATTTAAAAGATAAAACTCTGTGGCTGCTTTGGAATTTAACTCAGAGGTGATGCAGTTAAACGCTCAGGTTTGGAAGTCTGAGGGTTCTAGGTTTGAATATTGGTTCTGCTTTTACTAACTATGTGTCTAGGCAGGTTATATGAACCCTTTGAGGATAGATCTTCTAATGTTTAAAATAGGGATGAAATACCCATAAAACAGCATAGGAGTGGTGATTAAGTAATAAAACATACATAAAATAACATAATGCCTATCACAAAAAATCTAATAAATGATTATTATGGTTTATTGACTCCAAAATATTATTTGCACTACATAATTCTTCTAATTTTTCTTATTAGGGCACCACAAGGGTCATCATTGTTCAATTAAAGAGAGTTTATAAAATTATAAACTCAATGTAAACAAGGATGCAATTACATAATAATGGATTTTTTAATAGTGAAACTGACCCTGTTTTGACAATAAAAATGCTAAGATTTTGATGGTCCCATCAGTTATTTAGAGAAGGCATGTCTGCTAATCCTACACAGTGCCTTGCACTTCAGTTGTCCTCTCTCATCACCTCCCCACCATGATTCACGTGCATCATAACCATCCCTCCTCGCAAACATTTCTGATTCCTGTTTCTTTGACAGTGAAGTTGAGCTGTTCTATCACTGATGAAGTGGGAATGAGATACTATTATTAATACAAACAGAGGCATGCTCTGGGTATTATGCATGTATCAGATCAAGCATAGAAATGTGAAACTACAAAAACAACTAATGAAAACAAGATGAATATTGTGAGCTAAATTAATGCTGTCATCTTCCCCAAGTGTGTCTGCCACACGAAACGGTCCAACGGCAAAAATAGAACAAGCTAGGAACACGGGGTTCCACAGTATAGAGGATTTGAAGCATAGACTTATTTTCCAATGTGTTAAATTGCTCAAATGTCAGTGGTGAATGATTATTAGCCTGTGATTACCCCAGAAAAATCCACTATTCTCCTTCCCAGTATTTCTAATAGAATTATACCATAAAGCAACACCAGCCACATCAACAAAATGAATCTGTGTTTTGGAGCCTGACACAAGATATTCTTTCAGCCTCCTGCTCACCTACCTGCTCTGAGTTTCAAAGCCACCATCTCCTTCCAGTGCCCAAATATTTGTTTTAGCTGCCTTCGCAACTGTGCTTCAGATGGAGCTGAAATACCAAATCAAGAAAGTATATTGCTATGCAACGTTTTTGACACTAAATAATACTCTTGAGAGTACTAAAATTAGTATCTGTACTTGTTAAATTCATTTTATCTCCTCCTTAAGTCAATGTCATCTTTTTAAGTGGTTCATGTCATTGTGGTCAATGCTTTCATAAAGAAACACTCTAGAAATTCTGTGTGCTGCCATGTGGTGAGTAACGGTTTGCTCAGTTACCTGGAGAGGTGTTTTGGCTTGAGGGCAGCAATGATTTGACTACTGTTGACTCAAGATAGTTTTGCCATAAAAAAGTGGGTTGGAAAAAGCTGTCAATGACCCATCCTTTTTTGTTCTCTACTGTCTAACATGTGTCAGTGAGACTGGGATTCTGCTAGACAAAATCTGGGTGAGAATAGAATAGCTAGTATGTTCCTAAGGCCAATGTACTTGGTTACCAAAGCTGATAAGCCAGCTTCTCCTGGAAATTCTTCCCCACCACACATACAGAGAGTTCTGGCCAATGAGATTAACCCAGATGCCAGAAAATGCTCAGTGACCACTACATGCTGACTGGCTGAGACATTCTGTCACTCAGGTCACAGTGATATTTTGTTTGAGATTCCAGATTGCAGAGTGTAGATTCCATAGAAGCTTTGTTTAAGCAACTGATGGGAAGACATTGCAATGCTAGTTGGCTTACTACTTTAAATTCCAATCATTTTTACTACTGTATTTGATTTGCACTCGAACTTTGGAGGTAAATAAGATATAGTCTCTGGCATCCCGATAGTCACAGTCTAACAGGCAAGATATGAACAGGTTTTGACTGAATGAGAGATACTAGAAGGTGTGAGGGGAGAGAGAAAAAGATTCCCTAGTGAAGGTTGCAGTGGCCGAGTGGGAAGGTACCTCAGAGGAGGTAAAACAGTGATTGACATCTGCCCTAATCCTTGAAGAATGAGTAGGAATGCTCTGAAGCAGAGGGGAAGGTCTTAGAAACAGAGGGAATAATACATGAAGTGGAGGCTATAAATGGAGGAGGCTCTGATGGAAATGGCTGCTTTGAGGGCTTTTGAAAAATTTAAGATTAGCCATTTTACTCTCTGGTATTCTTCAATTATTTTACACAGAAGACAAGAAATTACTACTAGCATGTGAAAAATAAAAACAAAACAAAGCAAAACATATGTTCCTTCAGTCCTTTGGGCTTAAATACGTCATCATAAAATCTTTACATTAAGTCTTGAACTTGAACAATGACTGAGACATGTTCTGAAACTGTTGAAATATTGCAGAAATCTCATTGAAAATTACTATTAAATCATGATCAGAGATTGAAATTTATAAAGAAACTTTTGTACTCTGATGAAAGGATAGATGTTTATGCTATTTCACAACTGCACCACCTTCTCAAATACTATTCCATTATTGTTATTTCTTAGATGACTTCGTGCTGGCTATCATGGGTATGAAATTTCAAGCTGAAACTCCATGATGTGCTTCTCATGTAACACATGAGATACCTCAGGAGGAGTTTCTAGTCAGTAAGCCTGCAAACTTATGTATTAAGCCTGCAAACTTATGTATTCTCATGGATGATATTTTTAATCAGGGGAAATAGAGTTACGTCCTGGGTCAGTGGAGTACAGGGAATATAAATTCTGGGAAATTTCTCTGATAAGATACAGATACCCAGGCTTAGAAAATTTTATTTAAAAAAACTAGCTATAAATTCAAAGATAAAGTGTAGGTTCTACATAAATAAGGGTCATAATGAGTAGGTTCCCCATTCACAAATCCTTGAAATGAAGCCTGCCAATGGGGACTCTCAACTGCTCACAGAAGTCAGCATCAGACATCCTGATCATTAACAGGGGAGCCTCGGAAATGCTTAGCTATCAGCATTAGGGTGTTGCGGTACTGGTGAACATATAAATAGCATGGGTGTGTGGATGTTCGGTATGGTACATCATTACTGTTTAGAGATATCTTTCACAGCATTTTTAACAAGACTATTTGCCAAAATTATTGGAAGAACTATGTGTTCTTCAGCAATTTAGCACTTACTGAACATTTTTCATTTTGTTCTATATGTTAGGTACTGCATTAACTTCAACACTGCAAAGGACAAAAAGAGACACCGTCTTTGTTCTGTGAGGAGTCAATGACTGCAAGTTCCTGGGGCCAGAACTGTGTTTTTTGTTTTTTGGGGTTTTTTGGCAATCAATTTTCCTCCTGTCTTCACAAATGAATGTGATAGAAAAAAAGGATTCAAAGATGAAACCATTGGTTTAGGGGAAAGAATCTGGAAGGATGGAGATGCTGTTAAATGAGAGGAAGATGATAGCAGAGCAGGTGTGAGGTGAAGATGGGCTATTCGTGTTGATCATGTGATGTTTGCAATGTACATGTCTAGTACATGTATGTGTGGAGATGTGAGGTGGGAAATTGTACGTGGGGCTGTGTTTCAAGGGAGAAGGCTTTGTTGGACATATAAATATGCCTGTTTACAACATAGATGAGGTTATTTAAAGCCACGGGACTAAAAGTGATCACCAAAGAATGAAATATTGGAGCATTCCAGTATTTAGAGGTTGCAAGAATGAGATCCCAACAGATAAAAAAAGTTGTTATACATAACTGAAGTCCAACATAGTCCAACATAACTGTGTCCACTGGCATCAAGTAAAAGAAACCGAAGACAGTAGAAAACATCCAATGAGCTGAATGGTAAGCGAAATACTTTTTGGTTACATGGCTAAATGATCTAGCCTAAAGAATCTCTTTAACATCTGAACCAAATGATAACTTTGCAAAAAGCATGTTGCTTTTAAAAATACTTAAAAACAGGCAGAGTGAGCCATAAAAAAAATTCTGAATTCCAAGCAACAATGATTATTTCCATAAGAAAATGGATTAGCCCTTGGACATAGACAACAATGTGGTAAAGGTAGGGGTGGTAGGGTGGAGGCTGTGTGGAAGGACAATGGGGGTCATTCGTAATGGTTTCAACAATCAAAGTTAATAATAAAAAACAGGTTAGCCTAACTTACCACTGTTGTTGCACATTAGAGATCAGTGTACAAGAAAAAATGAAAAATGTACTTAACTGTGTCTTTAATTTTGTCATTATAATTTGCCTGATCACAAAATTTTGTTAAGGACTTTTGCCTAATAATAAACCCACACACATATACTTTGTGACCATGAATTAACCCTGGATTGTTTTTGGTTCCGCTCGTAAGTTTTTCACCCCATATCCAACTCTGTTATACTAACTCTCCTGCAAGTTTTGGTCTTAGAAGAAGTCCCTGATTTACTTCTTCAAAAGAAGCAAAAGCTTTTCATTAACTACACAGGATCTCATTTTTTTTGTATCTCATATTTTTAAGAGAAGGGTAGCTGGCAATGAGAAAGCCAGTGAATCTAAACCATTAATGACATATTTTCTGCTCATCAAGAGTATATTTTGACAGATCAATAGTGTTGTTTATTTCAGAGGGCAGTTGACACACTGTATAGGTGACGTGAACGTTTTCCTGGAGTAACTGACCTGAGAGCTTTGGTGTAAATTATATTTAGTGGCCTGAAGCTATTTTAAAAATAAATGCATGGCAGTGCATCCTCTGCCTGCCTGTAGAC
Organism: Tonatia bakeri; assembly: GCA_004024845.1. NCBI lineage: Eukaryota > Metazoa > Chordata > Mammalia > Chiroptera > Phyllostomidae > Tonatia > Tonatia bakeri. The sequence continues at coordinate 518,913 of PVIA01000141.1, read as the reverse complement.
TTGTAACAAACCTTAGAAGGCAACTGCTACTGTTGAGAAGTGACTAAGCAGGAACTTTTGGGTTCTGATCATCTGAGAATAGCTGGGGAGCTGTTGAGTCCTAACCACAAATCTCACGGGCCTGCAAAACTCAAAGTCCTGTAGTCATTTATGAAATTCGATCACCAAATATTGTTTCTTTCTTGTTCTTTCAATATTTACTTATTCATTTAACTTGCTTGAGTAAAGAGGTTACAAGCAGGTATCTTAGGCACAGCATGACTATTGCCTTTCTTCATCCAGAAAAGAAAATATATCTGAGAATGAGGTACAGACACCTATAGATGCCCTACAATGGAGTGGTCCAAAGTTGCTTACCAGGTTTCTGTCCATGTTTAGTGGTAGGAATCAGTCAGTCCAGCTGACTTTCTTATAGAGCTGTGTCTACAATGGACCACAATAATCTCTAGGTCAAGCTTAGCATTGGTAGTAGAAATAAGACCTAACTCTGGGACAGCTATTCTTCACTCATTTTTATCACAGAGAGTCTAGGGTTCACTGTTGAAACAAACAATAGTTTGTTTAACATTTCTATTAATTGAGGGGGAATGTGAATCCACAGATTTTCTAGAAATAATAATGATAACTGCCCCCTAATAAAATCCAACCTAGGTTTGCCCAAAGTTTTTATCTGTTTTCTATTTCACTGCTATCCAACCCAAAAACTATGGTAAGAGATTGGTATTCTCTAACATGGTGTTCTAACTTCTACCCGATTTATCTGCCACATGATATGTTTTAGACTTTAAATATGTTATTTTGGCAGTACTATCACTTCTTATACTTTTTCAATAATTATAGGCACTTAGGGATGGAAATATGTGAAGAGTTTGCCTAATTTCTCATAGTTTCAAGGAGGGATGGATTTAATTTTTTCTAGGGACACATCCAGAGGAATTCCCAAAACCTCAGCAAATAACCCAATTTCCCTTAAAAACAAAAGACCCCATATGCTAGAGAAATCATCCTCATTGTCAGCTCCTCAGAGAAGCTCCAATTGCCTTAACCCCAACCCCATTCACTTTTAAAGAGGTGGCTGAGATGGTAAAATAAAGATCAAGGGCAAATACCCAACCACATTTCCAAGAGAGGAATTTCTTTTTGGCAGGTCATGGGATTTGTTCAATTTCATTTATAGGAAATTACACATTACTAAGTTGATGTGCTGGTTATATCTTTAAAATATACATTGAAATTAATGTATAAATATTAAAATATATTTCTGCCTTTGTACCACCTAAAATTCTCTTGCATAATGGAAAACAGATCTATAAAGTGTTAGTTTGGCCATGCCCCCTGTGCATCGATCTTTGTAGGATAGCTGTGGATTGCCAAGTTCAATTTTTAACCCCTAAGTGTTATATCTCAACCATTAATGTCTTAGCTATAAAGTGAGCACGTTGGACCAGATAAATTCTAAAGTCCCTTCAATAGTAAGACGTTCAGGTTTTCTATTTAGTTTAGTCTTAACTGAAAACAGGGTTCAGCAGAGCTGGCAGGCGTGTGCACAGATCTGAATTTCATGGCATGCTTTCTCTTCAGCCTTCTCTCCCCAGGCTGACTGTCCCAGCCAGCACTCTGTTTTGTCTTTCACATACGGTATTCCAGTTTTCCCCTTGACACCTTCTGTCTGTCCTTGGAAAGGAATCGTGGCACTGGAGTTGACAGGTGTGGCTAGCATTGTGTAATCACCTGGGCTGAGACCCACACAACATTCATGAATAGAGGGCAGAGTTAGCAATTAGATATAGCTGAAAGGATAGAAAAACCCCAAAGGGGTTAATCTCTGGCCTTTCTTTTCCTACTTTAGGATTCCTTTTTATTATTTCTCTTTCTTCCCCATATATTGATCTTTATGTTCCAAGATGTGTAGGATTCTTTAGCAATTAGGGAACATGCTTTTTTGAGTCTGCCAGCAAATATCTTCAGAATTAATTTAAAAAATCTGAAAGGTAGACCCTATCCATCCAGAATGCCTTATTAGCATTATGAAATTCTCAGCAAGATCCTCGGAGCATGTCTGATAAAAGAATAGGGGGTGTGGATTACATAATTAGTTTGGACCAAAGGAGTCACCCTCACTTAAACTTTTGGACTTAGGCCAGGCTAAAAGCAAGCAGGATAAACAGGAAAATCAAGTTCCTTGTTTTAGATCATGAATTACTTGGCTAGAAAGTTGTCTTGTTAAACTGTCTTTACATCATCTAGTTTTTAAACTGATCTCACACAAAAGGGAAAGCTGTAGAATTCCAACGTTTTCAGCAAAAGAGAGAAGAATGAAGGTGTTACCATAACAACAGATCCCGTGCCTAATTGGCCAAGATCTAACACTTAGTGGAGGACTACATTTTCTCATGGAGCTGCCACATTGCATGCTTTTCTCCATGAGCGGGGTATATTAGACCAATTTCTCCAACCAGGGAGATGTGTGTGGTGTTTGGAGCTAAGCGAGTAAGGGCTTCATGTTCAGACACATGTGCCATGTGAGTGTGAGTCCGATGTGCTTACCTAAAGTCACTACTGCCCTCTGTCAGCCCATACACGCTGACCTCCTTAGTTACTGCAACCTGCTGCATATAAGGATTTCCAGCAACTGGAAATCACTGTGATTTTTCAATGTTTAGGCAATTATAGATTCTCTTACAAAGGGGAAATATTCACTTTAAAAAGTCCTGCCCAAATTGGCTATTGTTTTCATATCAAATGTATACAGTCAAATTTGTGTTTTCTCTTCTTCCAAAATATATCTTCCTCCACATTGCTCTACTACAAAGGAATTTAAAAGGGAGGAAATTATTCCCCACCTAATATTTTTAGATTATTTATGTATTCATTTTTTAAACAAATATGTCTTTAAAAAATCTACTGTAAGTCCAGCACTGTTCTAGACATTGAGTAGACAGTGGTGAACAAGAACAAGCATTCCTTACCTATAGGCCTTAAATGTCATTTGGGGACTCAGGTCATTAACTATTGTTCTGAGTATTGCAATTAAGCTAGCCTTCATTTATTTGTAAACACAGCTACCTATGACGATATTAATGGGCACTGATTTTTGAAAACATAATTTTCTACCATGCAGGATGCCATTATTTATAATCTCATGGTGTGTGTGTGTCTGCCTGAGAGTTTAAAAAGAACCGAACTGTGTGGCATGTATTATCAACTATATTCACAAGACTATGGATTTAGGTGAGGATGTTCTACTGACCCGAAGTTCCCGTAATAAATTCATCTCAGAAGCACAGAAGATGCAATATACATGTTCATTTTATGAGAGCCTTCAAGAATTATATGAGTAATTAAATTAGGTGAGAAAACAATAACTTCTAACTAGTGAATGAAGTGGATTTCAGCCAGTGAGAATGGCAGGATAGAAATTTTATGTTTAGCTTTGAATTTATTGTAGCAAGCCAAGAATTACAGTTTGCATAGCTTTCTTTTATAATTTTATTGGAATAACTGAGAAGTCACTTGTATATTTGACTATCCCAGGGGAAAGACATTTATCAGACGGTAACATAATAGTTGGACACCAACTGAATTTCTTCAAATTTTAGAGAAAAGGAAATAACTACCAGACTAATAAAAAAAATACCCTGACATTTTAGCTCTTGGGAAATCTCAAGTGAACTATGAGACCATAAACATTCACTGAAGTTGGTAATTCAACCAGTCTGCCTGTATAGATTTGTGTCAAAAGTATCTCCTTTGAATTAAAACACTGACTGGAATCACATTTATTTATGAACTTTAGGACTAATACTGATTCCTGCATAAACTGGGCTTGTGTGTAGTAAAAATGTGCAAAGCACAACGTTAGAGGAAAGAAGGGTGCTCCTGGCTTTTATACGCATATGGAACTGTTTTCAAGTGAAGCATTTAAACATCAGAGATGTTTGGTGAACATCTCTTTTGGTGAAATGGCCAAGTTTGAGAGTGTTTTCTCATGTCCTCAATTGAGAATGCAAACTTTGCTTTAACTGGGTAGAGGCAGGAGGATGCAATTCAGTGTGCAATAACCATTTAAGTGTGGAATAGAATCAAATATTTGCCTGAAATGAGCTATATTTGTATTATTAATATATTAATTGAGTGACTTATAGAATATGCAATTGTGATTACCCCTCTAAAAGATGTGCTTTTGGAAAAGATGATTATCAGATGGGTGACAGACCCTCTGTGATCCCAAGTTGCAAAGAAAAAACCAGGTTGATCGCAATCAGTGTTATTACAAGAGAATGATCTGGTGACTGTGCTAGTGATCCTGGCAGGGCCCTTTGAAGACTCAGATGGGAATGACAGCAACAGCCAAATGAAAGGCTGGCAAAATTAAAATTGATGACCACATTACATATTATACAGAAATTCATACATTATACTCAGGGAAAGGAACCGTGCAATACAAATAGGAAAGCCACAGTTTCTGCTGACTCTTAATTATATCTCTTTTTTTTCATCTGTTTCTATTCTAGCACCTTAACTCATTCTAATAGGATGAGAGAGACAGGTTTCTATAGGACTTAGGAGTCAACTTCAGGGCTTCTAAAGCTATAAAGTTCAATACACATATGAAATAGAAAATTTGACCACTGTTTATTGAAAGGTCACAAGGCCCATGGAAGTATGAGATGCGAAGGTTAGTGCAGTGTAAGAAGAAAATATATTTCCTGCTCCAACATGTTAATGTGGGATTTTTGGTTTTGATATGCCAAACACTATTAGGAAATGGCAAGTTTGGAGTAGATACAAAATTTACACTTCACTCAAGAATGGAAAATGATAAGCTCAAATGATATTTTCCGCAGAAGGAACAGTATTTTTTCCAAGTCCAAAGCAAATAAACAGATGACCAGACCAGGCACTACAGGTAGGAATCAGTGACATCACAAGATGGCTAGTGCTTGCTGGGCAAAGAAGGGCAGCTAGAGCTTGGGTGTCAAGGACAAATAAGCTTTGTGAAGACCTAGCATTGAAGGAAATGGGAAACTATACAGAATCATCGGTTGGTATTACCCTAAAATGTTTTGCTCTGAAGAGGAGCCCTTGGAAGATCAGGGTGTTCTCTGTGCTATTCAACAAGATTTTCCATAGGGCAGCGTTCATGTCCTTAATCTCTCCTCAACCCTTGAACCACAAATATGGGTACTTCTTTCCAAATATTTTAATAATTTTTTTCTACACATGATATTCCTTAGTTTCCTCTTTATTCTGGGACTTTTTAGATAACAAATCTGGCCCCTTTAGCCTTCTCAACCTTCCTTTACCTTCAAGCTCACATCCATTGTGTTTATAGTTGCAGAATGATCTTGTATTTTCTGCCAAGAATGCCTCTTCTAACTCTTCTGTCTAACAACCTTATTTCTCAAAGTCTACTACAGACAGTCCCTCCTCTGTGCAAGTCTTCCCTGATTGGTTCGGGTAGGTGATGGCCACCTTCCCTCCAGCCCCCCATGGCTCTTCAGAAACACTTCTTTTATAACACTTACCACAGTTTGTTGAAACTGTGTTTACATTCCTGTTTCTCTACCTGGATGCTAGCTCTGTAGCTGGTGAGAGGAATCTTCTCCCCAGCACCTGATTCAGTGCATAATATGTAGTAGGCTCTTGCTAAGCAGGAAATATTTATTTATTTATTTATTTATTTATTTA